>RJWK010002940.1:0-66963 GCA_004363435.1 Platanista minor
GTGAACATGACCTGAGTTGGTCTGTTACCCCCGCCCGCTGTCCTCCCCTCCCGACCCCCTTTTTCCACCTGCCAAGAGTAGCCAAGTGTCAGGGCTCAGCACACTCTCTGCAGTCAGGCTGCTTGGGGCCAAGCATCACCAGACACATGGCTTTGGGCAAAACTACTCATTGTGGTATCTGAACGGTGGGGATATTAGTCCTTGCTTCAAGTTTATCATGTGGATTACATTAGCCAGTATATTTAGAGAGCAGTACACATCGTTGGACGCACAGTAAATGTTCAGTGAATACAGCTGACTAAACAGAAGCTGACTTTTTCTTGCTTTGTGGTCCTTTTTTCTTTAGACTCATACTTTAATGACTTAAAAAAATCTGGCCTCAAGGACTTCTATATTCTTGATTCCTAGTTCTTCATCTCTAAACCTGAGTTATCTAATTTATACTCTAATCACGTTTCTAATGATCTTTAAAGCAAAAACACTTCAATATTGTCTTCTTTATTTCTGCTTTGTGACAGACACTCTAACAGTGATCTTTTTTTTTTTTTTTTTTTTTTTTTGGCGGTACACGGGCCTCTCACCGTTGTGGCCTCTCCCGTTGCGGAGCACAGGCTTCGGACGCGCAGGCTCAGCGGCCACGGCTCACGGGCCCAGCCGCTCCACAGCACGTGGGATCTTCCCGGACCGGGGCGCGAACCCGCGGTCCCCTGCATCGGCAGGCGGACTCTCGACCGCTGCGCCACCCGGGAAGCCCATTACCGTCATCTTCTTGACCAACTTTCCTTGGGTAATATAAGTATCTGAAGAATGAAAATATTTAGATTCTTTGCTCACTTTCCAATCCTCCTCCAATCTTGTTCTGAGGTTTTCAACACTTGGCTCTTTTATGCTGGGACAGCCCATTAATTGATCTTCAGGCCTTGAGCCTCCGGCCACACATCCATTCACTTTAATTCGGTCAGTATTTATTGAATGTCCATCATTGGCCACTCGTTGTTCAAGACCCCCGGGAGGCTTTTGCAAACAAGACAGACAGGGTTCCCACCACATGGGTCTCCCTACCCTATACCACGGCTCTTACTCTGGCTGTACGTCGCCATCACCTGAAACTCTTTTGTCTGCATCCTATTTACTTTTATAATCACTTGAGAAAATCTGTACAGGGGATTATGACAAGGTGCAGGGTGAAAAACTCCAGTTAACTCTCTTCCTTTACATAGCTCTCAGCCATCTTCCTAAGCCAGTGGTTTCCTCGGGTTGAACACAGGAGAGCACAATGCCTCTTCATCTGCCACTTTATCAATCCTAACTTGGCCTTGCAGAACTCTCATTATTCTGACCTCACCACATCCGTCCGATCTTCTCAAGCTCTCACGCTGTACCTGTGCCATTTCTCAAACTACGTCTCACGTACCACGTGCCTTCATTTTGCGTTTCAATCCACAAAGACGGGACTTGAAGTTGCACCCCTACCTCGAAGCCACCGCAGACCGTAAGCTACGCTGCTGACCTGTCCCTCTGTGCACACCCAGTGTATTTTAGAGCACAGCAGACACATTGAGGGGACCTGTCTGTTTGGGAATCTGGGCTGAGGTCCAAAGATGCCTAGAAGATGATCTGGCCTGGTGCCCTAGTCCATCACGCGCTTCGAGCTGAGGAGGTAAAGGAACAGACTGAAGATGACAGGGGTGGGGTATTCCTCTGGAAAAAGCTGCAGGAGTGGAGTGTGTGACCCTCACCTCCCTTCCCACGTGTAAATAAGCGAGAGCGCAGGAAGATCTTCGGGCGCCACCCCAAGTCAGACGGGCAGGGCTCTAAGCGCACCACGCAAATGATCGGGACTGTTTGTCAGGAGAAGCAACCGCGTATCCCCGTCCCGCCCGACTAGGGCCACTGCTGATCTAGGGAAGTCTTCTGCTTTCCCACGACAAAGGGTCTGGAACAGAGCTCAGGGTGAGAGCAACTGGAAACACTGTCCTGTTCTTCCTCAAGTCTGTGGCGCTCAAAGGCTGCTGTTCCCTGTGAAAAGCCAGTCTACACAAAAGCCTTCCTGAAGTTCCCCATGTGGGCACACTGGAAAGAGAGGACTGGGGCAGGGTATCCCACGCTTCCCGATTTTATCAAGGTCAAGTGAAGGACTCAGTGAATGGGAGCGGACCTGGGTTGTCCTGAGAGGGATGTGTTCGAAAAGACCACTTGCCAAGAGTCAGAGACCCCAAGTCAAAGAGCTTCCTTGGGTGCAGGCAGGAGCAGGGGAACGGAGGAAGGAGCCATGAGCACCCAGCCGGGGTGGGCACTGCCCACCCAGAAGGCGCCACAGGCGGGCAGAAGGGGAGAAAGCAGAAGAACAAGACGAAGCAAAGTCAACGATAAAACCTGCGCCTGCTACGCAGTCCTGAGGGCCTGACTTGGACCGGAGCTGGGGATGGAGAGAAAGCCTCAACCAAATGAGAAATTAGAGTTTGTTTCAGATCAGACATGATACTGTTTGTTTAGAACTTGAGGGCGACCAGGAGAACAAAGAAGAGGCTTAGCCCAGGGTTTAGTCTAAGGGGATATGGAGGAAGAGTTCAGTAGAGTGGGTCACCATGTCAGCGGTGAACATAATTAAGGTGTTTCCTGCCTGGTGCCCTCCCAGTCTCCCTCCGTCAGTAACACACGCAGAGATAGAGATGTCCACAGCTTACCTGGTCCCTTTACTACTGCAAAAGAATAAGGTGGTGAGAGGGAAGGAACAGACGCTCCTCAGCTCCTTTTGAATTCTCTCGACCCCAGGGCTCAGGAGAGGCCCGCTCCTTGCCATTCCTTCAGACTGATGGAGCATTTTCTCCCAGAGCTCTCTTGGGTTACACTCATTTTTTCATTTGATCTATTTAATGTGAGAAGCACACGTCCCCCTCCAAGGAATGTTCTTCCTACTGGCACATCACCCTCACCAAAAGAATTCAAATAGCCCCTTCCTCTCACCTTCTAGAAGATGCCTTCATTGCATAGTTGACACAGAACCAGACCCCAGTCGGCGGGGATGCTGGAAACAACAGGGTCCCCCGGTTGCCCTTTGAGCACTTCCTGCAAACAGCAGATTCATCCTGAAGGCTTTGATGTTGTAGTGTATTGCTGTTTAAAAAAATTCTTTTTTCTCAACTCCGTGAGAAAATTTCATCCTTGACAAGGTGCCAGAGGAGTTTCGTTAGACAACAAATCCATTCAAGTCAGAAGAGGAAGTTTCCCATGTTCTCCACCTTTCTGTGATTATCTGTCCCCCTCCCTTGGAAACGGATATATTTAATCTCAAGTACGTTTAGTTCCTTCAAACCTCACGCCTCCTGGCAGAGGGTTCCTCCCAGACGCCCAGGGGAAAGCTTTTGGAGTTGCTTTGCCTTGCTTTCTGCATTGAGATTATACAGTTCTCCACAGAGTTTTACACTTTACACATAGTTTCTAATTTCCATTGGTGTTTCTACAAATGACTCCCTAGGAGTTTATCCCAACCCCTACCTGTTTCCCTTTTCTTCTTCTTATTATAGTTTGCCTTTTTTTGAAAAACCCCAAAAGAAAGACTCGAAATAAATTATTTCTACTTAAGACTCCTTTAATTTTGAACGAAGTTGCTTAAATAAACTCAGGCATGCCCGTTCCAATTTATCAGCTTGACTCAGGCAAAGCCAGCCTGCATTTGAGCTCTGTATTCCCTCCAGCTCGAGGTCAAGGACACCTGTGAGTTTCAGCTAGTCAGTCTCTTCTCTTGACCACTGTCAGAAGAGACATCACATTCTTTCAGATGGGTCTACACACCAGCTGACATACAGATTCACACACCATGAGAGAACCAAATAATAATCAGTCTCTCTCTCGTCAAACACGAATACACACACACACACACACACACACACACACACACACACACACACACACACTTTAGAGCACCCTTGAATCAGTCACTGCCTAACTGTCAAAAAACAGGATCCTCTGAGTTAGAAGGAGGTGGCATGATTCCAGATCCAATGTTGGGGGTACTCAGTTGTTTGTTTTTTTTTTTTGAGGGGGGCTGTTTTTTTGTTTTGGGGGATTTTGGGCCATGCCGCGCACGGCGTGTGGGATCTTAGTTCCCTGACCAGGGATCGAACCCGTGCCCCCCGCAGTGGAAGCGCAGAGTCTTAACCACTGGACCACCGGGGAAGTCCTTAGTTTGTTTTGTTTTGTTTTGTTTTGTTTTAAGATAAACTTATGCATATATTAGAGAAAGAGGTAAGAGGTGGTGAGTTTTGAGGAAACCAGTTAAGGCCAGAGAGAGAAGCTTTTGGAACTGTCTCTCGGGTGAGGGGAGACAAACGGTGATGACTCTGAGTCGCTCTCAGGCAGGTGTGTTCACAGTTTGACGAAGAACTCAGTTAACTTGGCCATTAGAGCTTTCCTTACACACAGACACGGTCTTAATAGATGCTTTGTGTATTTATAGCCGTGATGGAAGAGCCTCCTTAACCCTATTCACAACACTGTACTAAGTGCCTAATAAGAGGTAAGACCTGCATTTGAAGGTTCTCTTATGAACAGATGTATGGACACCAAGGGCGGAAAGCGAGGGGGGAGGTGGGATGAACTGGGAGACTGGGATGGACGTATGTACACTGATATGTATAAAATAGATAACTAATAAGACCCTGCTGTATAAAAATAAAACTAAATTAAATTAAAAGGAAAAAAAAAAAAGTATAACCCCAGACTAACCATGAGAAGGACATCAGACAAATATCAGTTGAGACTCACTCTACAAAAAATATTTGACCAGTACTCTGCAAACTGTCAAAGTCATCAAATATAAGGCAAGCCTGACAAACTGCCACAGCCGCGAGAGGCCAAAGAGGCATGACCCCAGAATGTAGTGTGGGGTGCTGGATGGGATCCTGGAGCAGGAAAAGGACAGCGGGTAAAAGCTGAAAAGATGGGACTCAGGTATGAACTTACAATAATGTATCCATATTGATTCCCTAACTGTAACAAACAGGCCACGTTTGTAAAGTGTCTGTAACAGGGGAAACTGGGTGTGCGTATGTGAGAACTCTCTGTACTCTCGTCACATTTTTTCTGTAAATCTAAAGTTTTAAAAAATAAAGTTTCTTAAAACAAAAAAAAGCTTGTCTCTTATGCTCCCGAATTAAAGCACCCTAGCAGGTGATGCGGCAGACAAGCTCGGAGGGTGTGTCAAGCTCCACGTGGAAGGATAACAGGGTGACAATTCTTACGGGCTGAACGCACTGTCCCCCCTCCCACCCCCGCCAAATTCATGTTGAAACCCTATCCCCTCCGGCACATGATGGCATTAGGAGGTGCACCTTGAGAAGGCAGTCAGGATTAGAGGAGGTCCCGAGGGTACAGCCCTCGTGAATGGGATGGGTGCCCGGAAGGAGTCACGCGACAGCTCTCCTCTCTCTCTCTCTCTCTCTGCTCTCCCCCGTGCGAGGACCCAGTGAGAAGCTGGCAGCCTACGACCCAGGAGCCCGCTCGCACCAGCACCTGACTCTGCGGGCACCCCGATCGCGGATGGCCAGCCTCCGTGACTGCGAGAGATCCCTTTCTGTTGTACGTAAGGCTCTCTGCCTACGGTCGTTGGTTAGAGCAGCCTGAACTAAGACTGATCCTTTGGGTCCCACTCTTTACGCACAGGGGAGAGGTGATCACGGGCCACGTCACGCTGGGAAAGCACTGAAGGCAGACTCGGAGAGGTGGAGGGAAAGCAAGAGAGGTCCGCAGCTGCGTGGGCACGTGGGGTGCGGAGGGACGACGGCGGGGAGGAGCGGGGCACGGACCACGCGAGGACAAAAGGAGAGGGTGGAGAGAGGCGCGCTCAGCAATTCGCTCTGTGAGCACATATCCCTCAAGGCCCCCGACACGCTGCTGACGGCCAAATCGGGAAGCGCTTCCGGAGCCGTGAGCGGCACGGAGGACTGTGTCAGAAGCTAGGAGGAGAGCGTCCTTAAGGAAAACGGGCAAACGTCCCCATTCTGACAGAGCTTAAATTCTAGGTGAGACGAGATAAGTGACGGATTTAATATTGTTAAATCGCAAATAAGGAAACTAGAGTTATTATTAATGATATCTAGTTAGTTACACCCCAGACTGTGACTGAGTCCGTGGAGAGGGAAAGAGAAACTCGACCGGGGGGAGGGCGGCTGGACGTGGCGCACCCGGGCGGTCAGGCTGGGCGTCGCTGAGAAGACAGCGTCTGCGGGAGGACGTGGAGGAGAGGGGAGGTGTTAGCCGTGCAGGTGTCTGGGGGGCGTGAGAGGCTTACAGCAAAAAGGGACACGGGCGGCGCAGGGGCCTTCGGAGGAAACGAGAAGCTCCTGAAGAGAGCAACAGTGGCAGGCGAGGAAGGCCAGTCTTTCCACAAGCGTTCCGCATTGTTCGCTCAACTGTTTGCTCTCCCTGCCTGCTCTTGCCTCAGCCTTGTCCCGCCAACTGGATTCCTCCTGGCAATATTAGAACCAGCCCTCTGAACGCTTTAAACCCTGTGTCCCCTTCCACCGTCCGACCTAACATCTCCCCGGCCCCGGCTGCGTCTCTCGAAGGCTGACTGACGCCACTGCCTCTCCTTCCCCACGCACCCACCACCCTACGACCCAGTCCGCACTCTGCCCTGCCGCCACCACTCTGCTCAAATGATTCGGCCACAAGTCATCAATGAATCTCAGGTTTCTACATCCAGTGGAAGCTTCTGCTTTCAATTTGCTTGACCCATCAGAAGGAACTCCCATCTTCTTGAAAACATTCTTCTTGGCTTTCAGGACCCTACGTTCCTCCTCCTCCTCCTCTCAGATCATTACTTCTTCTGGGCTTTTTTTTTTTTTTTTTTTTTCCCTCCTTCCTCCTCCTGAACTCAATCACCAACAAATAGAGCTCTTCGGGGCTTAAGCTTGGATTCTCTTCTCGCTTCACTCTACACACTCTTCTAGGGCGTTATATCACCTCCGGGGGTTTTAAATACCATCTACTTGAATGTCTCCCACATGCAAACTTCCACCTCAGATCTCTCCCCTGAGCTACAGATTAAGTATATCCAACTGCCTTCTTGGTATCTTGGCTTGTTACCTTCCAGCTACCTCCAACAGATTTAACAGGGCTACAGCTCGACTCAGTCACCCTTCCCCCAAACTCCCATCACAAATCTGCTCTCTTCCAGGGCCTTGAATTCCAAAGGACGGTACCTTCATGAAACTATGCGCACAAACCAGAAATCAAGGAGTCATCATTCATACTTCTCTCTCCCTCATCACCCATGTTCAAGCCATTTTTCAGAAAAAATCACGTGATTAATTTTCCCAAACATCTGTTTCCTATTCTTCACCCTACCTGCGCCGCTCTAACCCTATTCCAAGTCACTGTGGTCCGCCACCTGAAATACTGCCGTCTCCTTTAACGAGCCTCTCCACTTCACCCTTCCGTCCACTCTCCACAAGGCAACTGAAGTCATATTTTTTCCCAAACACAGAACGCCTTCTGTTCCTTCCTCTGCTTAAGAGCCTTCCATTGCTTTTGAATCCAAAATCCTTAATCGAGTCTACCGAGCCCTGCATCGTCTCATTCCTGTCTGCCGTCCTAGCCTCAACCCAGCCACCCTCCCATCATTAAGAAATCCAAGCCGCGCAAGCTATTTGCTTGCTCTTTGTCTGCCTCTCCGCCCCCTTCTGTTTCTCCATCCTTCCTTTCCTCCGGCTCCTCTTGCCTCTTTCCTCCCCTCTCGCCTTCCACCTTCAGGCGCGGACCCTCTATTCCTTCCCAGGAACTATGCGTATTCAACTGAAAAGAGCCCCTTGGTCCTCAGTCCCTGTAACTCCTCAGGCCCAGCTCCTACTAACCCTTCAGGTCTTTCTGAATACATGTTTGGACTGGCTGTTGATACATAAAAACCTCCCCACCGCCCCCCCCCGCCCCAACCTTAGTGGCTTCACACAAAAACCATTTCCTTTGGTTACAAATGTCATCAATCTGAGAGGCTGAACTCAGGGGGCCCTTCTGCTGGGCTTTATTCAGGCGGCCACACGTAGCTGGTGAGTCCACTAGTGTCTGGGGCCTACTTCTTTCTCTCCTATCCCTCTCCACGTGGTAATTCGGCACCCGGCTCCAAGCGGTCCCTCCAATAAAACACATGGCTGCTCAGGGAGCCCAAGGAGGCACAGGCTGAAACAGCATACTGTCACTTCTGAGCCATTCCATTTTAGGGACTATACAAGGATGTGGATATTGAAAACGTGTTCATTGGAGCCATCAATGTACATAATTATGACAATTCACCCTAATATAAATTAGCTGTTGTTTAAAGGGGGGACCTGGCCTACCATACAGAAAATAATAGGGACAAATCTGAAACTGATTTATGGACTTATTACAGCTTCAATATAGGAGAGAAAAGATAAGGAAATCCAATGATAGCAGCATGAATTTTGGTCTTGGCGACTAAAGATTTTATTTCGAGGGAAGAAATGGAGTCGTTTCATTGTGCTTCTTTTTTTTTTTTTTTTTTTTTTTTACCAACTTCTCTACAAAATCTATAAGTCAGAGAAATTGGCATTGGCCACATAATTGGCAAAGGTTTCCATTTACAAAGGAAAGTCCATTTAGCCACTTGCAGCAACAATTCAACCAAAGATAATAACGTTGGGTTAAAGAGAGTCACTTAAAACATTTTCAACGACATCCGTTGAAATTTTCCTTGCACGACTGAAGGATGGTCAGTGTCTACCTCGAGCAAACACAGTACGGTTGTAGCCGTGGTATCAGTATTATCGTCATTATTAATACGCCAGTTAATAGCTGTTTGGTCCAACCGGAGCGACGAGAACAAATGGTGTTTGATGGTAGTGATGTGCCAGGCACAGTGAGAGGTATGAGGTCTTACCAATGAGCAAGTCACGGGCCCATCCCCTGAGTTGCCCACGGTCTCTGCTAGTTTTACTATTACGCCCGACTGTAATCCATCTCCATACAATTATATAAACCTATCAGAGAAGCACGGAGAATGAAAATATAACGGAATAAAACTTATTGAGAGAGTGTGTTTTAAATAGGTAGATTAATGCTTTATATATTTCACGTCCTAAAAGATTTTGCCACAGATATTTATTGAGGACTGTTTCTCACAGTTTTCATGGAAATAATGAAACGAGTACTTGGTGAAATGCTTGGACACTGAAAATGTTACTTGAAACTAACTTCATGTCTTCGTGTGTGTCTCCCAAAGCCAGTCTGGCTTCCAGAAGCATTACTGAGTGTGTCAAAGTTTCTGGACAATTCAATGACATTTAGAGAATTGGCATCCCATTTTCACAACTGAAAAACATCGCAGAGATGGTCACTGGACATTTTATAGGTTAATGAAAGGACCTTTGTAAAGAAAATATAACACTGTGTTTGAAACAAATGTCCTATTAGTAGCCCAAATCACATGTTTGGCCTAAAATGGTAAAACAACATGCAAAAAAAAAAAAAAAAAAAAGGAATAAAATAAAATTCTTTATGTAAACTTAAATGTTGTGGTGTTCATATTTCATTACATGTTTTTATTGTATACAGCCTGAATCTTTGAGAATATTTTTTATCTTAATTGACAGAGAAATACCCATCATGGAAAAATAGATTTCAGTGTCTTTTTCTTTATTAATTGATATTTGTTAAATATATCCCATCCAAAAGAAATTCTAACTATATCATGAAAAACAGAGTGGAGTGGACAGGAGAAAAACTGCTAATAGGAAATTCCCTTTAAGCTTGACATTTGGTTTTACTAACACCTCTCAATATCGACAGACACTGTCTTTAATCAAACATTTTTACCTGCCAAATTGAATTGGAAATTGCTTGTTAGTGCCTAGTTAATAGCCCTTTTCTTTCCTAACAGCTAAGAAAAACCATGTATCAGAAGAGAATTAACCAGAAAATGACAATTCTTGGAATATATGACTTCTTTCCTAGCTTTTGCATCTATACCTATCTAAGCTCTTTCTGATCAAATTGAACAAAAGCAACACTCCCTTTAAAAGTCAATCTAACCTCATTCCAGACATGTATTTTGGACAGCTTGTACATGATAAAAGGAAAAAAAAAAAAAAAAAAAAAAAAAGCCATTTTCTTGTCTTCTTTTCCATTTCCTCAACTACGGAAATCAGGATTTTCTTGATTCTATGAGGATTTAATACTTAATGTTTCAATGCGTCAGCTAAAGATACTATATTAAAATGGCATTTAACTCTTACAGAAGATAAATATTTACAAGTCATTTGGTCCTTTACTGCATTTTGCTTTTTCGGTTTTGTATTTTATTTAATTATATTTTGAAACAAAAATCTGATCTAGCACTTTAAAAAGAGTTCCCAGAACGCTTGGACACTATAAAATGGCATTCAGTCCATTAGGGATAGAACCGATCCGTACGCATAAAGGCATTTACTGAATCCAGAGTTAAGACAAGAAAGTGAAATGTAAACTGTAACAAGCAAACCCACACCTCTCTATCTTCGTGCTTATAAAACATACTTAATTATTCATAGAGTATAAAAGGACAAGAATATTTCTTCCACTGTATTAACTCTGCTGCTAGCCAAAATACATTTATTTTCCTCTTTTTACCTCAATCCTGTAAATCTCTCATTGTTCTGCCTTATAGCAATCAATAAATCACATCCTAGACATTAGGGCTGAAGGTCCATTCTAAAATAACCACTGGGGTTCTGTCCCTCTGTAAAGTTTGCTTTGTGATATATTAAGTGTATAGAAGCTGATGGTGGAAGGTAACAAATGTGTTTCAGAAAGTTTCCTGTGGACATTCCCTCATGAATTTATTCCTGGTCTGTGTCACATCAGGAAATGATGAAGGCTGGTGAAAAGATCAGTTGAAAAATGTTATTCTGTTCTATAAATGTAAGTCCAAAAGAGTGTGTGATAGACTGTCAACTCCGAAGAGAAAAGGAATCATGCTTACGTATGTGCGGTAAAATGGAAAGAAAAGAAGATTTTGGAATTAGAACGATGTACGTGGGAATCTGAGCTGAAGCACTGGGCAAGTCGCTTTGCTTCTGCGAGCATGAGTTTCTTCACCTGTAAAGTGAAAAGAATATATATGCCGTATTGTATACTCTATAATATAAACTTCATGGAGTAGGCATCTCCTTCCTGCAATAGGGCTTTGCTAATAATACCTTGTAAAAACTGTCCTCCACATGCCGTCTCATTATTTTCCACTAATTGTTCACGTCCCGCCCGCATGGCCTTCTCCTTGGTAGAAATGTCACTAACTCCCCTTTGCTCACTCGGGAACAAGTTCATTTTTTGTACTTTCACAGGACTGTAATTCTTTTCTTTAAGAGCCGGGATTTGGCAGACTACAGGATTGAGCCAAATTCCGACTGTCACCGGCTTTTGTAAACAAAGTTTGATTGGAATATAGCCATACTCGATCATTTATGTATTATGTCGTGGCTGCTTTTAGGCTGCAGCTGCAGAGTTGAGTAGAGGCAACAGAGACTGCATGGTTGGCAAAGCCTAAAATCTTTACTAGCTGGTACCTCACAGAAGGTTTGCTGACCCCTGCTTTGAAGAATTTACTTTATTTTCCATTGGTGCACTATTAGTGAGGCTGTTTACCAAAGGACTCTCTCCCCCGTTAGGATATAAAGTTTAAACTCCATTATAAGTTGGATCATTTTTCTTCGTGATCTTCACTGGTTCTTCACACCGGTCAAGCGTAATTTGTCTAGAATATAGTTACCATTCAATAAACGTTGAATGAATGAAGTGGACACATGAATCAGTGAATGCATGAACCAACAGATACATTCATTTGAATTTAAAATTACCCTAGTTACATAATAACGAGCACGCCATAAATAAAAGTGGACAACATGTTCATATGTCATCCATACATTAAGGTAAAACCACCGCAGGCATAAGCGGTTTAAGTGTTACAGATCGTGCATTCAACACTGTCTAACCTACACCCAACAGTTTGAAACAGGACTTGGTTATGAATGAGCAGCTCATGAAGCTCATACACCATGGACTTTATAAAACATGCATAAATTAAACAAGCATTTGTCCCATATTAAAATACTTCAGTGACATGAATAATGTAGGCAAAGGCTAGAGAGCTAATTATGATGGAATTACTTATGTCTTAGTCAGTCAGTTACTTCTGGCATCACCTCCACCGCTTCTCTGCTTTATTGTATCTCCTTGCTCCTCCTCCCATCTCTGTACTTTGCATAAACAATATATCAGAAGGCACTTTACAGTGGATGCCCAGCAGCTCCTGGCCGTGAAGAGCTTATTCGCCTAATTGTGCACCCCTTGTGGATTTTTCACAATACTTTGCAGATCTAATTTAAATACTTTTACAAATTCATCAAATACATTCTCCAAGGCACATTTACTTAGCTTACTTTTGAAACTTCTAATGAATTCTCTCGATATGTAATTTTACACTCAGCATCACGATTTGAATTAAATATTATTGAACAAGGTGTTCATTATTGGATGTGAATTATAATTAGAATGATAGGCAACCTTAACTATGATAATAGTTTTAGTCAATTTCCTATGGGACTGCCAGTTTTCACTCCAGCACAAAGTCCAATACCCTCTGCTCAATGTCGGTTATAAGGGTTACAAGTAAATTAAGCAATGTCAGTTCCAGCTGCTTAAAAGCTAGGATTAGCAGATACAAGTTAACTCTTGAGAGGCAAATAGCAGGCTGTCACGGTGCTGCAAATCAGCGGCGCAGGACAGCTGACCTGCTTTATACGGCAATTTAGCATATCCTGATGTGGAGAGATGGCCTAGATTTTCCAGGAACCACACGGTGAACCTTATAAGCAACTGCTGCACCCATCCATTTCACGGATGCACCAAGGGCAGCAAGGACGGTGGACTGTAAAGAAAACCTGAGCAACGGACACACTTGCTACTAAACTATGTTCCTATCTGTACATTATCAAGAGACAGCTTGCGTACATAAAAACCCCCTCGCTTTATGTACACATAGGACTTCTGCTTTACAAATATTGAACAATGTCGGCATTACTCTTAATGTGAAAAATACATTTATAAATGAAGGGTAAGACGTACCATAATCAGATATCACTGATTTATTTCTACTCCGCGAGCATTTTAACAAAGTGTGATACGCGTCTCCAAGAGCACAGTGGGTTTCAGATCATTGAGGCTGGATTGTAAGGGGAGACTCTAATTATCTTTGTAAGTACCTACTGTCTCATTATAAATGACCTAGGACAAGCCTTACACATAACAGGTGTTCACTGACACCTTCTCCCCTTGGCGCATAATTATTCATCGGTCGTGGTTAGTGAACATATTAATTCTTTCTCCTTTCTATAACTTGGTATCTTCATTTACAAGTTAATCACCTGGTGGTAAATGCGCCACTAACTGGTCAATACCTCAAAGTAATGTTCCCTGGAGATATAACTCAGAAATAAGAAAGAACGCCCGTCAATACGTTACTTTACTCCTTTTAATCGGCATTTTTCACGTGGCATGTTGGGGACATTTAGGGACTCGCTGCACTGGAGTGGACCACGTTTATGACGTTCTTATGACATAGCCTGTCAAGATGGCTTTGAAAACTAAAGCTGGGTCAGCTTAGTAGTCTTTCACATCCCCTATTTCTTGTAATGCGTCAGCCCATAATCAGCTCTATTTCCTTTCACCATCAGCCTTCCTTCTAAAGGACACTACAAGTCCAACCCAGAGTTATGTCTCCTCTTCCACCCTTTAATCCCAACTATCTCCATGTTCCCCCATCTCTTGTAATCTCATTTGTATACCAGAACTCAGATGAAAACAAAATTCCTCTTTTTATCTCAGCCATATAGTAACAATCCTTCCCTTCCTCATTTTGGATATGCTTATTTGTATGTCAAAGGATATGTATGTGTGTGTGTCTGTGTGTTTGAATACATGTTGCTTCTTACGTCAAGAGACAATATGAGTCTTGCTGGCAGGAAGGAACAATCAGGGACTTGGTAAACATGTCCCATTCCCAACAACTGGAATAAGCCATAAACAGCAAAACTCTAAGACAGTGATGACGAATTCAGGCATCTCTTATAAGTAGATCACACTGTGGTTTCTCACACTTAGAGGAAATATATTTCGCCATTTCAAAGATGTAGGTTGCTTTGCACAGGAAAAATAAAAAGATTTCCTTTTAGCGCACACCATACTGACATATGACTAATTTGCTTTTTTATGCATTTCTTTTTGTTGAGTCAAGAAAGGGGAGCCCAGCATCTGTGACCCATACCCACTTTATCACCTTCAGAACCTGTATCTCATATTAAGGTATTGAATTTAAGGATTTCACAGGAAAGGCAAAGAGAAGAGGCTCCCATCCTCACTGTTTCTTTTAAAAACTCCTTAAAGAGAGAAAAGGAATTCTGAAAATTCGAGGACAACTTCTCTTGCCTCAGTTACCAGAAAAAAAATAAAACCCCTGCTTTTCTACTTCACAGCAGGGTCCCCAGATATGGGGCAGACTTTCCTAAAAAAATGTCTCAGAATTTACAGCAACATGGCAGACCACTTATAATACACAGAAATGTTGTTTAAAATGCAATAAACATTTATTTTATATAAATAGATATACTAAAAACAAAAGAAAAAAATCTGTAATCTAAGTGCTGGAAATGAAGGGAGAAACTCTAAGACAGAGCTGTAAGTACATGAGCTGATGCCTCGGGGACTACGGAGGCTACAGTCTGAGGTACAAGCCCTAATGGAAGGAGCTAGGTGTGACTATCCACCAGCTGTACCACTGGTCTCTCTCTGCACCAGCCAGGCAGCTGGAAGAGAAAGCCTTGCACAAGCCAAAATCCCAGGAGGCATCTCTTAAAGGAGAAAGAGACTCTCCAACTACAGACTCTGGGAAGCATCAAGGAAGTTTTTCATCTGCTCTGGGTCTGGCTGGAAACTGAAACCTCAGTTTTCTGCAGATTGAAACCTACTTTATGCAAACTGTGGAGTAAAAGAGGCTAAATAGAGAAATTAACATCAAAAACTTGTGCCAGATGGATGAAAATACTGGGTTTTTGATGAAAAACAACTGCAGAACTTCTCTGCAGGGTTATTCTAGAACTTGGGGAGCAGGAGACTTCTGTAGAAAAAGAAACTCACTGGAGATGAAGCCACAAGAAACATTTTAACCACACAAGTAAACCAACCCCCAAGGGATGAGGTGTCCTGACAATCAACCCATCGACACACCTCTACATGAACTTGAGATGGCAGAATAATTTTTCAAATCCTCCAAAATACTTCTGTTTAAAATGATTGCATATACAGAATACTCGATTCAAGAAGGATGCTGGTAGATTTAAACAGGCAAATGTGAAAAAGAAACAATTTATAAACGTGAGAAATATACTCACTTAAATTCACAATTCAATGGATGAGTTCAAAACACATTTAAATACAGCTTTGGAGAGTCGTGAATTTGAAGATAGCTCTGTGAGATTACTCAGAATGGAGCTCGTTTTGATGAGAGATGGAAAATATGAACTTGCTACATGGGGGTGAGAGGGAAAGCACAATACATAGCTAACAGGTGTTCCAGATGCAGACTATTATTAGAAGTAGAGAGAGGCAACATTCTAGGAGTTATTAGCCGAGAATTTTTTATAACTAAGAAAAAACTGGACTCCTCAGCTTGACGAAGGCCATTGATCCTGATTGAGATTCATTCTTAGCCTCATTTGATGAAACTGTACACCATTCAAGATGAAGAGAAAATGTTTAAAGAGATTATACTCAAAGGAATAAAAAAAAAATTAACTGGCCGCAGGGCTATCAACGGCAACTACAGAGGCCAGAAGACAAAGATATTCTATCTCCAAACGGCTGAGATAAGATATAGTACAATATGATCAAAAGTAAGGCATTTAAGATCTTTGCCTTGTTGGAGGAAACAATAGAAATAATGATTAACTTTTTACTCTGTTATAGGAGAATGTTACAATCTTAAGAGAAAACACTAAAGATTAGTAATAATTACTTATAACTTCCAGGATTAAAAAGAGAGGAGAGTGAAGAAAAGAAAAGTCAATCAATGAAATATTTGACAGAAGTCAGAAAAAATGAAAGCATGGTCATTAAAATACGTAATAAAATGGAAGGAATGAGGCCAAATATATCGGTAAAAGAAATCAGTGAAAAAGGATTATGTCACCTATTTAAGGAGCAGACATTCTCATGCTTGACTTTAAGAAGGCCATTCAGAACAAAATTAAGCTATATGTTGCCTAAAAGAGATAAACTACAAACAGGATGGCACCTACCTAAAAGATGAATACAGAGATACAAAAAAGCCACGTGAGGGAAACACCAACTAAAAGAATAAGGTGCAGCAATACTAGTAACGGACAAATCAACTTAAGACAAAAATACACTTTTTAGTCTAAATGGGTCATCACTTATTTTAAAAACAGATCAACTCACATGGCAAAGGTAACAATCCTGAATGAACAGTAAGCACCTCAGAGTCTGTAGAGCAAAATGGTCAGAGAAATTGACAACACCATAAACATTAAAATTTTTGAATTTCTGGTTGATAGGTACAACAGATAAAAAAAAAAAAAACAGAACTCACAAATCTAAAAATCTGAACAGCACAATTACCAAAGTGATCTACTGGACAGAAACAGTGGTCTCACAAGGAATGCTTAGACGACGTACAAGCTGTGTAAGAAGACCACCCACATATTATTAAAAAGATGAATCTCTACACTTACCAAATAATCATTTACAAACAGATCACACAATCTGACCACAATGGAATATACGGGTGACCCTTGAACAGCATGGGTTTGAACTGTGTGGATTTACTTATATGCACATTTTTTTTCAACAGACGTACTGCAAAATTTTTCAGAGGCGTCTCACAGTTTGAAAACAATTTGCAGATGAATCATGTAGCCAAAAAGTATGGAAAAAATTAAGAAAAATTTAGGTAAGTTAATGTGTAAAGTATATGTAGATACTAGTCTACCTTTACCTAGGCATAAAGTAAGTGACAGTTAATATAAAATTAATAATATGCTAGTTTTCTTACTGTCTTATAACTTTGCCTTCAAAAATTACATTACCATACAGTATCTCTCTCTCTCTCTTTCTCTCTCTCTTTCTTTCTCGCTAGTGTATAGGCCAGGCTACTGTGAAGCTATCGTACTGATTACAGAAGGCTACCATAAAGCAATTATATTGCTGATTTTTCATTATCAGCGCATCAGTCATGATACCTGTAATAGTAAACGTGATTTTTCAAATTATCTTTTCATTTTTGATATTTACTGTTAGCAATAAGTATAATATCTACAGTGTTTTGTATCAGATAAGACAATACTAATGTAGGTACTGACAGACAATTCATCTTATAGACAGACCACATAAACTTAATGGTATTATTAAACACAGTACTACAAACGAACTTTCTCTTCTTTATGATTTTCATAATAACACTTTCTTTTCTCTAGCTTACTTTATTGTAAGAATACACTGTAACAACATGTGTTATATATAAAACGTGTTCAACTGTTTATGTTATTTGTAAGGTTTCTGGTCAACAGTAGGTTATTAACAGTTAACTTTTTGGGGAGTCAAATGTTTTATGCAGAATTTTGAGTAGGCAGGGGTGAGCGCCCTTAATCCTGTGTTGCTCAAGGGTCAACTTTAATCTGAAATTGGTAACAGTGTTATCCCCAAATAATTATTCATTTGAAAATTTAAGAATTCAAGACTAAACAGTTCATGGGGAAAAAAGCAATCATAATGAAAATTAAGAAATATTTAAATGAAGTCAATGAAACACTACATATCCAAATTCAGAAATAGAGCTAAAGGAGATTTATAACTCAAAATGCACCCGATAAAAATATGGTTGACTGAAAATAATGTCAAGAATTAAAGAGGAAAGTAAATAATAAACAACTCAAGAAAGTAGAAAAAAATAATATCAGAAATTATTTTTAAAAGAGAAAGCACAAAAAGCAGAAGTAAATGAAAATACTAGATATTAGAAAATTACTAGATATTAGAAAATACTAATAAACTAGGGAACCTTCTGGAAAAATATGAAAGAATAAGATAAGTGAGGGCTTCCCTGGCGGCACAGTGGTTGAGAGTCCGCCTGCCGATGCAGGGGACGCGGGTTCGTGCCCCGGTCCGGGAAGATCCCACAGGCCGCGGAGCGGCTGGGCCGGTGAGCCACGGCCGCTGAGCCTGCGCGTCCGGGGCCTGTGCTCCGCAACCGGAGAGGTAGTAATTGCAAAAAAGACAAAATTATCAATATATTAGAAACACGTAAAGAACGAACAAGTACGTAATCTTTCTGTGACTATATACAAAACCTTAGCGAAAATGAACATTATAGAAGAAGAATTTAAAACACATAAAGCCTTTAAAACCTACAACTTTTACTTCAATTGAATCATTAGTGAAAAATTCTAACCCCAAAGCACAATGTCTACCTAATTTTAAAACTTTGAAAATACAAACGGTGTACATTTTTTCCACACTGTTCCAGAGAATTTTTTTAAAAAGCAGTTACTCAACTCTTTTTTCGAATCTGTAATAATATTAACACATACGCCACCCAAGAAAATTAGAGCAAAGGAAAATTATTGATGATTACTTCAGAAAATCCTGAACTATTAGCAAGCCAAATGAAAAAGATGTTAAAGTTACGTTATGATAAAGTAAGAGTTCTCCTAGGAAGTCAAAGTATTTTTTAGCATTCAAAAATCTGTTAGTGAAAGTAACCACATTCCAGATAGAGGGAGAAAATCACGTAATCATCTAAAGAGATGTAGAGAAAGAATTTTATAAAATTCAGTATTTTTCCATGATAAATGTTAGCAAACAGGAAAAGAAAAGAAAATTTTAAAATGTAATACAGGGATTCCAACAAAACCAATACAAAAAGCATGATAAATGGTGAGCACCCTGGAATGTCTGGTATTACCTTTGTTTAACATTGGACTAAAGATAGTAGATATTGCAGTAAGTGAAGAAAAGATAATATACACTGTCAGGATAAAAATAGAAATATTCATTATTACAAAGGATTTAATTATCTTTGATGAAAATACAAGAAAATTGATATTCGTTACTACTCATAAAATTCAGCATAGTTCCTGGGCACACAACCGTTTCTTTAGACCAACAAAAACCTATTGGATAATTTAATATAAAAACCCCATTAACCACAGTGAGTAAACTCCTCTAAAATGAGTGGGAATTAAGTTTTAAAATGTAGTGCAAAATGTTTATAGAGAAGTAATAACCAATTTGAAAAACATAGAAAGATTTCTCTCCTCGATAAGATTAAATATTTAAGATGTCATTCTCATCACATAGCCTCTATAATTAATGTAACTGCAATAAAAATTTTAACTCTGGGTGTGTGTGTGTGTGTGTGTGTGTGTGTGTGCGCGCGCGCGCGTGTCCTCGCATGCAGGTAGGTGTGACTTGTCGAGCAGATCCTAAAAATCACTCTTGGAAAGAACAGCCAAGAAGATAATAAAGAAGGATAAAGAGGGGAGCATCGAGGTGTCTGCTGTATATCTCTTCTGCTTTTGTCTGTGATTGAATTATTTGATTAGTTAAAATTTCAAATATATTATAAAATATATTAATTAAAATCCATGGAATTGGGGCTTCCCTGGTGTCGCCGTGGTCGAGAGTCCGCCTGCCGATGCAGGGGACGCGGGTTCGTGCCCCGGTCCGGGAGGATCCCACGTGCCGCGGAGCGGCTGGGCCCGTGAGCCATGGCCGCTGAGCCTGCGCGTCTGGAGCCTGTGCTCCGCCGCAACGGGACAGGCCACGGCGGTGAGAGGCCCGCGTACCGCAAAAAAAAAAAAAAAAAAAAAAAAAAACAAAGAAAATGAAAAAAAAAAAGAAAAAAAAAAAAAAAAAAAAAAAAAAAAAAAAAAAAAAAAAAATCCATGGAATTGGACAAAGGTTAGGAAAAAATAGCCTAAGAGAACAGATCCAAGAGCTCAGAAACATGCCCATATGTGTATGAAAAGTTGGTTTATGGCAGAAATGGAACTTCGACATATAGCAAGATGGAAAAGAGAAATATTCAGTAAATAATCGAGAAACTTTGGTTATCCATATAAAATATACAATTTGATCCCTAGAGTTCGCGAAACATATAAAAATAAATTTCAACGATCTTAGCAGATGCTACGGGCACCCCATCCATATTCCCTGGGCATCAAATTTCAACACATGCCAGTGTGTCCTACGCTGGCGTACGTACTCTACCTGAGGGCTTTCACTCACTGATTGGGGGGATGGGGGGAGGCAGGAAGTGCCTTGGAGTTAATACCCCTGGGAGAAGCCTCAGCCAGTGACAGATGGATGTTGGACTTTCCATTTCTGCCCCTCAGGAAGGATAACTCTCATATTCTACACTGTCTTCTAGGGTTTCCCAGATGGACTTAACCACAATGGCCCAGAGCTATAATTATTTGAAAATGCATCCTTTATTGGCTCCTTCCCTTCCCCTGTCTCATGTTCTCATTTCTCCATCAGTGCTGTCTTGTTCTAGCTCCCATATAAACTTATTGCAATTTAATCGTTGCCTCTGGGCTTGATTTTTAAGGAAGTCCAACCTAAAACAACTCTAAAACTTTTAGAAGATACTTACCAATATACGCTATTATAGTTGGGAGTGTGTTAATTAGATAGAGAAAGAGATATAGATAATCAGATACAGATATAGAAAGACATAAATTTAGTCAAATTATATAATATCAAATTTAGGAGTTAAATACATGAAATTTTAAAATTTATACGAAAACTATATATAAAAATGACAAAGGTGAAAACAACCTAAAGACCAGAAGATATTTGCTGCACATATAATTAGAAAAGATAAGAATTTACAAAAATCAGTGACTAACACGGGGAGGGGGGAGGCTAAGCTGGGACGAAGTGAGAGAGCGGCATGGACATATACACACGACCAAATGTAAAACAGCTATAGCTAGTGGGAAGCAGCCGCATAGCACAGGGAGAGCAGCTCAGGTGCTCTGTGACCACCCACCTAGAGGGGTGGGATACGGAGGGTGGGAGGGAGACGCAAGAGGGAGGGGATATGGGGATATATGTATACATACAGCTGATTCACTGTGTTCTAATGCAGCAGAAACTAACACACCACTGTAAAGCAATTATACTCCAATAAAGATGTTAATAAAAAAAAATCAATAACTAGAAAAATCAAACATTAGCGAAACGGGCAAATGCTGTGAACAGGTAATTCACAGAGAATGCTAACAACCTGCTGATGAAAACATGAATTTCTCCTTTTCATATGCAGGTCAGCTGAAGTTTAGGGGGTGAAATAATTTCCTCAAGGTCACATAGCTAGTAAATGGCAGAGGAAGGATTCATACCCAGATGTACTTAATTTCTAACCTCACATTTTCTACTTGTTTCATTATAGCATATCCAATGTCTTCCCATTACTATGCAACTTCAGAAGTATCTAAGTTGAGGGGTTAGGCTATATACTTAGGATGCAACAAATCATACAGGATATTTGTCTCTCTTGATCTCCTTACTTATGAAAATCTTAAGGATTCTAACTTTGCAGCCAAAAGCTGATTGTTTGTACTAGTGAAGAAATGAGACTGAATGAAATTAATAAATGGTACCCAGATGACGCTTAAGCCAATATTTTAAATACTGAACATACTAAACACTTCTCATAAGATTTTCTAGAAAAAACAAAAGCTGATTTGAATTCCATCTTTTTGCCTACCTTGGGTTTCTCTCTTAGAATAATAACTACCCAAACAAACACAGGGCTCAGCACCCGGTAAATCCCACAGCAAATTCAACGATAACAAGTAGACGCTTGGCTCTTTCTTAAACCAGAATCTACTGAAATTCGGGATAATTTGTATTTAATTCAACAAATACTGAATGTGTTCTGTACACAAAGATATATAAAAGGCAATTCCCAATCCCCGAATCCTCAGTGTTTCTTATCTAAGTCAGCAGTTAGAAGAAGACAAGTACACAATGACTACAGGAAGAAATAAAGCCAAAGAATTGTCAAATAAGGGCACAAATGAAATACTTCTGGAATGTGAAAGACGGGCCCTTCAGACTGCTATCTGATACAGTTCTGACTGAACAGAGACCCATGCTCTCACTGGAAACAGGTCACACATTCCTTATGGCTCTTACTCTGCCTTTCCCTACCATCAGCAGTGAATCATTCTTAGCAGTGTTCATGAGTACTTCTTTCTGAACGTTTTCATTGGGACCATCATCAAATTCCTCTGCCCTGCTCTGCACGTAATCAGGTAACGTCGTCTTAGTTCTCTTTCCTAGAGAGGTCAGTCCAGATTACACTTCTTCGGGATGCACCGGTTGGCGATGACTTTCTTTGTTCCTGCTCTGTTTAACTAATGCTCACCCAGCAATCAAGTGTTCAAGTATTCACACCAAATAATTTTTGCCAGTTACTTTCTTGGTGGATGTAGTGAATGGTTTATTCTATGAGCATATCATCCCTCACTTTCATATTCTTGACGGGGCAATGACTTTAGACTCCCCCCCAGTAAGATGCATTTGAGGTCTTTTGCAAAAATCACTTCAACAGTAAGATTAGGTTTGTATTCTACACCTGAGACCTCCCTTCTTACTCTAGGAAAAAGCACAGTAGCAAGAGTTTTGAATATTTATTTCAAATTTCTCATATATTCATACGCCAAGTGCCCTAAGTCTTTTATTGCCTAATCTCAGTTCCCTAGCTAATCAGTAGTACTGTAATACATCCTCAGTCATTTTTTTTTTTTTTTTTTGTGAAAGAATCAATTCCATTAGGTTGGTAATTTGCCTGAAATCTTAATAAACTGTATTTTAGATAAAAAGTTTATTTACCTGATTAGCAATTCTACTTATACCACATTTTAAAGCTATATAATCCTTATTTAAATAAGAGACATCACAGACAACTTCTGCAAAAACATCAACCCTTTTCCTAGCTCACGAATTACCATGCTTTTAAACTCAAAGGGTTCTTCATTATAATTAAAATACCCTTCCTCCCTAGCAATGACCTAGAAACATTTAACAAGACTGTAAACACCAAATCCATCAGCAAAGCAGGTTGTTCTGTTGGGGAAAACAATTGTGATGAATCTTCAGCTGTGTTTCTCAAAATCGGAGTCCAGAAAGACCACCTATTGAAAAGATCAGAGTGCACACTTGTGAAGCAGTATTCCAAAGGTCTGAAAGGGACCTATGACTCCATCTTTACAACAAACCCCCTCGAAAGGATTCTTATGCACAACAACATGTGAAAACCCTGGTGTTAGAATAGGCCGCCGGGCAGGTATTAAATGACCATGTAACAGGTCACTAGAAAGAGGACAGGATTAATCTATTACTTCAGCAGAAGACTGTGCTGCTGATATAAAGGACATTTCTACAGAAATGACATTTTTCTTTATTCCAGCCCTTACATAAAAGCAGAGAGAGAACCTGTGGAATTACCGTAAAAATAAGTGACTAAAGAGTTACCTTAAAATTTTAGGAATTTACCAGCACTTCTCTCATCAAATGAAATTAAAACATGGAAAGTCTAATGATAGCTGCCTCTTGAAATCAAATGGTATTGTCTGTGATGGCACAAATTCTCCATGATTTAAGGAGTGACAGAGCCACACAGCCACTTGCTGAGAATATTGCCTGTGATTCTACCTCCCTCCTTGTCCAGCTGTCATTATTGTGTAATCAAAGAGATATCAAGTTATTCCACTGATGTTTCCTTCCCATTTTTCTGAAATTTGTCCTTTTCTTGTAATAAGTGATGAACAAAATTCTAAGTGCAATACTGCTACACCTAAGGAGGTGCTTTATTAGAAGAAAAAGAAAGGTGTGATTAAAAAAGTCCCTTTTCCCTGTGCGTACTTGGAAGTAGCAATCTATTTGTAGGGATCTGGGGAAACTATAGGTATTTTTTCGTGCCTTAAAATTCAGAGGGCTCTCACCTACACAGAAGATGACAACACATAAAGAAGCAAGACTCATCTGACATACAGTATATGTTTAATGAAGGCTTGAAGAATTAATGGATGGAGAAGTAAATGAGATTTGACAGAAATCTAAAAATCAGAAAAATAAAGTCATATTTTGGATATGACTGGATAATTCTGAAACTAAGAGAGGGATGTCTAATCCCTGCAAACCCCCAAAGCCTTTGGATGTTAAATCAACGTGGAGCATCAGAGCAAAACTAGGGTGCTCTTAGCTGGATAACAAAAACAGAAGTTTTACTGCTAACAGAAATAGGTCAAAGAGAAGTAAGTTGGTTTCTGGTAAAGTTGAAAATATATGTCTTGAGCTTGAGATGATGACATGGCCATATAAAGCTGAAGCTTACAGAAAGATTGGAGCTGGAGAAAGATATGGAAGAGTCATGTAATAACACACGGGAACTACCACGTGCCAGGTGCCGTATTAAGCAGATTTATCATCATCCCTCTTTGTCATAAAACCCTTGAACTGGGGTTGTTACCCTCATGAGAAACTAAGGCTTGCTCAGGGCCACACAGCGATTAGTGCTCACACGTCACAGGCAGTTAAGACATTCTTTCCAAACGTTTTTGGAAAGCCAACATAGAACACCCGTCATCTGACACCAAGACCCATCCTCATCCACTTTCCCACACGGTGCCTCCCCCAGTGCTTTTCTGGCAGCACGTTTTGCATCCTGGAGCTGAAATGGCATCTAGTGGAAGGAGAACTGACTCTCATGAGCCCAGGATTTAGTTCTACGTGTGCGTCTCATAGTGGGCAACACTTTCTGCCACATATTCCACTGATAATCATGTCAGAAGAATTGTTGGGAGATAAACATGAATTAAGCATAGCTTCTCAGCGTTTGGGAGGAAAAAAAAACAAAAAGAGCATAGTACAAATACAAGATAATTAATATTTATGTGTTTCCATTCTTGCATTAAAAATAAACAAACTAAATACAACTAATTTAATTATCTCTATATTCACAACATCTAGCATCCACAGAAGAGAGGGAAGGAGGGGTTAAAGCCATTTTCTGCTGTCTAAAGTCATAAGAATTTTAAGATGATTTCCTGTAGGGAAGCCCTTTATAGAATCTACTGAAAATTTCTGATTAAGAAAAGAAGCTTCTCAGTGCATTTTCCTTTCATCAACTCCACTGATCACCCCTATACTTTTGGAGCCTTGCATCCTGTTTTCCTAACTCTAAAAGCTATGCTGTCTTCAGACAGTTTACGTTTCCTCCTTTTTGTCCACTCTATTCCTTTATTCAGCACATGGGAATTTCTTCCGTGTTTGAGAAACTCCCACTTCACATCCGAATATGCCACTTATAATGGATTCTCAAAATGATCATTATGTTCAACAACTATTTCTTCAATGAAATGCACTGGGCAACAATTCCGTGCACACAAATGGAAAACTTCAGAAATCTATAGTTCAGAGAGTAGCTCGAGTTGTCCAAATATCATACAGCCCAGGGCTTCCCTGGTGGCGCACTGGTTAAGAATCCGCCTGCCAAGGCAGGGGACACGGGCTCGAACCCTGGTCCGGGAAGATCTCACCTGCTGCGGAGCAGCTAAGCCCGCGCGCTGCAATGACTGGGCCCGTGAGCCACAACTACTGAGCCCAAGAGCCACAGCTACTGAAGCCCACGCGCCCAGAGCCCATGCTCCGCAACAAGAGAAGCCACCGCAATGAGAAGGCCGCGCACCGCCATGGAGAGTAGCCCCCGCTCGTCGCAACTAGAAAAAGCCCGCGCTCAGCAACGGAGACCCAACGCAGCCAAAAATAAATAAATAAATAAAAATAATAAATTATATTAAAAAAAATCATACAACCCAGCACCAGTGTACACATGAAACACTTATTAAAATGTGCAATGTTGTCAGAGATGTGGAGGAACCAGCAGTCACACCCACTGCCAGTGAGAATTTAAATTAGAAGAGATACAGCTGCTCAGAGAACAATCTGAGGCATCTCACCCACAGTGAAAATGTGCACCGCCCCCCTTTGACCAGGCAATCCCACCTCTAGCAACTTCCTGTACCTCAGCATCAGTCTAAGTATAGAAAGATACATGTACTAGGATTTTCATTATAGAAGATATAAAAATCACAAAATGTCCACTAGCAGAAATATTCAATAAAATATGGTCATGTAAAGTATGGAATGGGATCATATGTAATCATAAGAAACATATAAACAAATGGAAAGATATCCACAATATACTGCAACATGAAAAAAAAAAAAAAAGCAAATTAGAGAACACATTTTATAGTACAGAGCCAAGAAAAAAAATCTAGATCTATCTGTATATGTGTGTGTACATGTACGCAGACTTGAGCGTATGGAAGAACATCTGCAGAGACACCCAGCAAATCATTAGTAGTGATTACTTCTGGAGAACGGGATTGGTCGGGAAAA
This sequence comes from Platanista minor, assembly GCA_004363435.1. Lineage (NCBI taxonomy): Eukaryota > Metazoa > Chordata > Mammalia > Artiodactyla > Platanistidae > Platanista > Platanista minor. Next base: position 26,536 of record RJWK010002940.1, read on the forward strand.
TTGGGGTGAGAGATTTCATTGTATACCTTGTAAACCTCTGTATTATCTCCAGGGACAAGTGTTACTTTTGTAATTGAGAAACTCAAAGCCGTATAGGGGTAAATCATGTACATTAAAATTCTTAGAGATATGAGAATGAGAAGATCCAAATCCAAGAATATATATTTGTGGCAACATGGTGTGGTGTCTTAAACCTCTAGAGGAATCACCTGGGTAAACAAACAGGGGCGTTTAGAAGTTCATACCTAAAGATGATCCATACAGACTTTCCCTTGCAGAGCCATCTCCTGAATTTAACTTCCAGGAAGGGGAAATACTGTGATGTCACAGGCAGTTTCTCTCCCTTGGTGATAGATAATATGGGGTATGATATCAGTAGAGGTGATTTACTTCATTGTGCCAGTGTGTCTCTATTATGTTTCCAGTTTGTTATAACATAACAGTACGGTGTCATACTTTTCCTTTCTCTCTCTCTCTCTCTCTCTCTCTCTGTTTCTCTTTCTCTTGAAGGACAAAAATAATGAATTTTCCAAGCTGAAGTACTGAAACACACATTTTTTTCAGACTGGAAAAGTAAGAAAATCACTTCTTAATACTGCATATTTCTTACAGTGTGCAAATCCCTACATCTAAAACTATTAAGAATGTTGTCATCAGACTTATAAACACCTTATTTCTCCTGCAAATTTTAATGTACCTTTATCTACATTAAAGAACTTACTTTACGCCATTACTTCACATTGGCACAGGCATATATAAACAGTATTTGACAACAAATAAATTATCCTCGTGCCTTTTCTACTTTCCATTGATTGTCTCACTCCTGGTCCGGGGCCATGTATCTAGGGCTATTTATTAGTTCTAACTGATCAATTGACTCAGTTACTTAAAGGCTACATCTTGCTAGCTGTGGCTTTCCAAGTCAAGTAATTATAACTTGATTTTGTAAATGCAGCTTTAAAAGTAAAGAAAGAGAAAAACCTTTTTTTTTTTTTTCATAAAAAGACTCAAGTTTTGAAAAGGTACAATTCAATATAATTACAGCAGGCAATTACAAAATGCCTGCCTCATGAATCTGAATAGATTACCCATAATCACATTAATGTGATTGTAGCCTAGACTTAGAAAGCACAGTTGATGAAGATTTAACATGCCTTCTCACACCAAACCAACCACGGTCTATCTTTTTAAAAACAGAAACAGGAATACATGCCACTGTAACTTCACTCTCCTTCTTCTGCTTGAATCAGTTTGTACCTCATTAAGATTTCCGAGGCAGGGGATATTACTGTCTCAGGCTGGAGGCTTTTAAAGATTTCTTTCTATAGCAGCATCACACCTGGCAACTGCTGGGAGGTGGGTTATGACTTCAAGTTTTAGTTCTCATCCCTTTAGGTCTAATAGGACAACTAACAGGTCAGGTGGGATATTCTGAAATGTAATTTTAAAAATTGCTTTAAGTACTCCTGACCAAAACCCATTAACCTTCATACATCTCTACCAGAAAAGCAGAAAAAAGCTCTTCTGAGGCTCGGCCGTACTGTGCCAGGCAAGTGCCCCCAGCCCTTGGTGGCAGGTCGGTGGATTTGTGGTAATGAGAGAGATGCCCATTGTGGATGATCAAATTTTGCAGAGTTGCAACTGAGAGACGAACGTGATGTAAAAGGCAAGCGTATATTTGTTTGTGTGCTTTAATTTTTAACAAATGAAATTTGAGTTTTCTAATTTAACTGGCTGGTATAATAGAAAGATTCAAGGGTTTTGGGTTTGTTTGCTTTGTTGTTTTTTTTTTTTTTTTTTTTTTTTGGTCACACTCTTCAATTATCTCAGTTTATGAAGTAAACAGCTCTGGTTGAAATTTTAGAAATAAGCATAATTATTTCAACAGATGTGAATGTGAGATTGACACATAAGTGAATATGCTATGTAATTTGCATACTTGCTCATATTCTGTTGTAAAAATTTCTATCCACATTTTACAGACTTGAAAATCTGTATCTTCTTACAAAGTACCTAGGAGGTGTAATTATCCTCTTTATACTTTCTTAAAGTCCCCCTAAGTACAATGAAGAAACCCCCCTCATCAGATTTGCTGCTGTTCTTAGCTCAAGTCACCGTTTGGCTCAATGTTCTAAATTAAATTCATAGCAATCACATCATAGATGGAGACGCGGTAACCTTTAATGATTAGCTAACAAAGGAAAGATTTAATTCAAGCACATGTGGAACAGAACATAGATAAGATGTCCAATTACATGGAAATTCAGAAGTATTGCTAATTTTTCTTGTTATGGTAACGTGAATAATAATCTCAAAATTTAAAGAGGCAGTGTTCTAACTAAAGCAATTTATAGACTGAATATTTTGTGTAAAAATATAACGTAGACCTTCAAATTATCCGTTATGATTTATATTTAAAATATTGGTGTGATCCTCAGTCTTTTGAATTGAACCTACTGCCTAACATAAGCTCCTTTAATTAGCTAAGTAGATTTGCAGCCTCTCTTTTATTGGGTGAATTCCAATTTTACATCAGTTGGAACATTGCCTCTATCTAAAATCATTTGAAATAGCTGAGTTAGTCTCAAAAATATTAATAGGTACTCTAAAACTGCATGTGTTACTAATACTGCCTAATGCTACACATGCTACACATACCTTGTGAACAATTAATGAATATTCATAAAAGCGAATTGGCACCAATAAACATGAATAGGGATCCTGTTAATGGAATAGTGTCATCTATAAAATACATGGGCTAATCATGAGCATTAGAATCCATGTTTTTATCACAAACTACATTGACACATTATTTTATTTTTTTGAAAGTCAAACAAACTTCAGAACTCTGGACCCTCAGGGTACTCTCTTTATTAATATTTAGTATAAATATGTATAAACCCTAATGAAAGACAGTTCCACTTAACGTGATAAAAGGAATTTCACATTTAGTTTTCATACTCCAAGTCTATTGTAAATTTCAGGTTAAGAAATCAGAAGCACCAAGATTAGATACCATGAGTCTGAGAGATACCCAGATACTCTAGAGTTCACTGAAATTCATATAGCTTCAGTTTTTATATACTCTCCTAAATTCTTGTTACTAAGGTGGCCTATTTAACTGGTTCATTAAAGATTTCAACTCCAGGCTAGAAGATCCCCTTTTCAAAAGAAATCAGCATGTACGTATAAAGCCCTTACTACACATATATTTTCATGTAAAAAAAAATACAGGTCATTCATGAACTCAAAGGTGAATTCTACTCTAAATGTGTGTTAGCCAGATGTGTATTTGATTCAGAACAATTTATAACCCCGTTCTAAAGAAGTTCTAATATTTTACTTTTAAAGAGTTGTGCTAAAATGTTCTAATTTTATTAGGTGTGATGGTTGTGAGTTAAGTATCACCCTTCTGTTTAATTTTAAAGACAGCGGCTCAAAAATGTCAAAGAGGATTTTCAAGATAAACATAAGGGTCACTATTCAAGCTTGGCCAGTGTCTCCCAATACCTAGACTATACCTGCTCTTACAAAATGAGGGGAGGAAACACCCATTATTACGTTTTATCTACTATCTCTTTCAGTGTTCCCTTCAAGCATACCCTAAAGAATACCCGTAATTCTTTCTTTCTTTCTTTTTTTAAAAGTCAAATGTGTTCAGGTCAAATGGTGTTAAGGAAATGTCATCTGAGCTCTCTTTTGGAGATTCTTAAGGCCAAGAACACGTAAGTTGTGAGAAATCCTCCAATAAAAACCCCAAACAAACAACAACAAAGAAGCAAAGAGAAAAACCCCTAAAACTAGCTATATTCTATTTTTACCAAATGATTTCCAAATTTTTGAACAGATCTAATATCTGTCTATTAGCAGTCTGCTATTTGGGGCAATGCCGTTCTATAAAATAATTTTTCAAAATTCCCCAACCACAAGGCTCTTCAGAACTTATTTCATATTTCATGAATGAGGCTCATTTTTATTTATTCTTTCCGACGTCACCAGAACCCATACCCCGATTACTTTTCACACGGTTTATGCAAATACCCTTTCCTACCTACCTTTCTGCTTCAGTTTGGCAGCCCTCAAATTCATCTCACCAGCACACGTCCAGCTTCACGTTTGTAAAGCAGTATTTCGCATAGCTACTTCATTGCAAAGATTCTTATATGTATAAACGCAAGCTCAAGTTCTCAAATTTCCAATTCTAGACATCTGCAATGCAGCCCATTCGTGTACTTTAGTCCACCGGTTACCACATGAAACCCTGTTCCACGCTGAACGCAACCTTCTGGCTTATGCACCTTTGCTCATTCTACCACGTTTCCTAGGATGTGTCCTTCATTCTGACCCATGTAACCAGGTCTATATCTCTTCTTCCGATTCTCTCTATGCAAAGAAGCCTCACCAATCACATTAGTTTAAGGTGCTGGCTCCTTCCATGCCATTCTATTAGATCTTAACAACTTTACCACTCTTAATTGTTACTCTGAACCATCGGTGGGCCTACCTGTCTATTGTTAGCTCTTTATTTGTATGCCTTTATTCCACAAACAAATGTGCCTCCTGTAGGCCAGGAACATAAGTGTAATTGTGTTTTTGCATGGGGAGAGCCTCTAACCTTGTACCTTACAGCAGTCACTTACTAGGTACTGCTGCTTATACCCTTCATGTATGTATCAATCACTTATCCTTGAATCGTTCACCAAACATTTAGTTTAGTGCCTATTCGTTGCCGAGTCCAAGGCTTGGCGCATTTTCTTAAGAGCTGCCGGAAGGTCTCAAACTCTAGCGTTCTGTTCACCTTGCTGGAGCGCACGGGTGTAGACTGCTATTGAAGAACGAAAGAAGAGGTGATAGCAAGCAGCGAAGTATTTTGGAGGGATGAGGGCCACAGTCATGGGAGAAGCTACACAGAGAAGATCATGGTGGCAGCCTTCAGCCTGTGCGTAGACAGTGTGGATCACAAAGTGTCCAACTCTCTGTTAACAGCACTATTAGCAATGACCAAATGACACAAACTTCTCAGCTAGTGAGATGAGGAAATGGAATTCGGATTAAAGTCTGTCACAAAGTATGCTTTATTTAATCAAATTTTATATTAACATCAATAAATCAGAAGGACCTGGCACATTTGGTTGGTCCGATCTTCAATTAAGCAGCTACTCCTCAGTGAGGAACCTGAACTATAACCCACTATAATTCAGACTGTCCTTACAGTACTAGTCTCCTTTGAGCAAGTTTATACAGACCCACCGTTGGGTATTAACTCTTTCAAGCACAAGGTTATCATCTACTTAGTCTATGAAAGCAGTATCTTACTGAACAGAAGTCGGGTAAACTGAAGACTTACTGGAAGTTCCCGAGATCCCCACTTTGTATCACAGGGACCCACAGGACAAGCCCCTGAGAGCTGTACCTTTCAACGGATCGAGATGACATTTAAAATCAGTTCTTTGTGTCATGCTGTGCTTCTAGAACAACAGGAACGTTCCTCCAACAATGTAGGCTAGGACAATTATGTGTACTTCTTTAAAGGTAATAATAATACGAAAGCAGAGCTGGGAGTTGGGGACTCTAGTTTACAAACACCAGTTTACTGAAGCTGCTTCATACTAATAACTAAGTGCCAAAATGAGTCAAACAGAAATAGAATGCTGAACAATTAAGACTCTCTCCCCATAAGCCCATCTCTATCATTTTATTAAAGGCTACTGGGAAAACCCTTACTGAATAACTAATTCTAAATTATATTCGATGAAAACAAATTAATGTAATAATTTTCTTTCTGAAATTAATTTAAATCTCTGTGGATGCTGCCAACAAATTTAGTCTTTACTATGCCTACAAAAAGTTATGAGAAGCCTTATTGCACTCACTGCTTTAGGCAAAGAGTCATTGTTTCACAGTCGCTGGTAATGGCCATTATTTCAATTTAGCAAACTTGCTTTTAATCAATCATTTTTGCCTATCTGGCTCAAATCTTTAAAATCACTCTGTATTTTGTCCATATATATAGCACACTTGCCAAAATGCTATTGGTACAATGTGTACTGTTTCCAAAAGGCTCTGTTTTGTTTCTAGAAATCCTCCCCCGTGTATATTTTTCTCCACTTTTATTCTTGCCATTGAATTCAAACACAGGAAACACAATCTTCACGCACATTATAGAGTTCAGATGCTGCTCTTAGTTGATTATTTAAGTGCAAAATGAATCTTCTGCACTTATAATGGGGTTATTTAAGTGACGACTCACTTTTGCTTTAGAACTGTTTCAAACTTATATCTGAACATCGACACGAAAATTACCCTCTTCTCTTCTTGTTAATCAAAATCATGCTATTAGTAGGATTTAAAAATATATTCAAATCAAAAGCACGTTTGCCATGCCTTAAAAAAATAAATCCATTCATAATTAATCTAACAGCTATATATATTAACTCTATAAAATACTGAATACAGAAAAAATTAATTGAAACGTCACAAATATTTTTGATGGTGTGAGGGAAAAAAAAAAAAACATTTAGAAATTAATAAATTAGAATGTTAGGAAAATCTATTGGCAGGTGCCTGGTGGTCAGGACAGTGGCCCAAACAGGCATGCGCCCTGTCAATTCAGAACCAGGATGGGGCCCTAGAGTCAGGGGAGAGGAAAAGAGAGTCCCATGTAACTCAGCAATCTCAGGGCAGTTTATGTAACCGCAAGTCAAGTCCTTCGGGTTGTCTCGATCTCTGTTTATAAGAACCTGGAGTGTTCTACTGAGAAGACCACAGATGAGCCCAACTCCAGATCCAAATAAACCCACGGATGCCCTTAATCAGTGTCCTGACTGCACTTCTGTACCTGTCCCCTCCTGGCGGGGAGCTCGCCAGGGCTTCCATTAACTGAAGACCCCCAACTGGGAAATGCTTCCCAGGCCCTGAAAGCATTTATCAGGGGATTGGCCTCTGCCCAGACATGAAGTCTCTGCTGCCGTGTCCTACATAGGCAGGTGCTGAAGATCTGCCAGGCTAAGGGAGTATGAGAAGTCTCTAGTGAAAGGCGACTGATCCTCTACTGTGATTTTCACCTTTTCTTTTTGTCACTGACACAGTCAGATCTCCACTGAGCGTGGGTGCAAGGAAATGTGTGCCGCCAGCACTGCTCACTCTTTGCTTTCCTCCCTCTTTCCTTGATGATCTACAGACACATAATCCCTGGCTGTGGGCCAGGACAAGGCTGAAGCCCCGAAGCCTCTTTCAAGGCAAAAAAGAAGTAACCACTGCGACACCTTCAAACAGGGGGGTAATGAAGGTGTACGGACTTTTCAGGGACCCTGAAGACTTTAACAATACTCCATCACTCCCCACTGTGTGCTGTTACCTATTTTGTTTCCCAATGCTGTTCCTTCGTCCCTCCCTTCTCTCTCTCCCTCCCCACCGCTCTTCCTTTCTTTGCCATTGATGCTCTTTTATATTTAGCCTCCCCTTTTTTCCTTCCTGGTTCCGCTCATTAAAAACTACCACTGTGCACTGAGTTTGTGTAGGTACGCTGTGTCAACAAAAAGGAAGAAAAATGCCTGGCTTCTGACCTGACCCCATAATGGGCAGGGAAAAATGTACGTAGTGTTCGAAGCATCTCGTTTTCCTAAGAGAATAACTTAAGCATGAAATCCACCTGAGCAGGAAATTCAAAACAAAATTAAATCTTTTGTTAAAATAGAAGCATAGGGCTGGAGGGTCAAAAACTGAGTGAGTCATTCTGGAAAACCCTATAAGTATGAGTTTTATAGTTAGTAACATTGAATAACAATAAGTTACACAAATCTGCGTCATTTATCTTTTCATTGGTAATCATCAACACCGTACAACTACTTTTCCCTTTGGTATGCCTTACTCAAAGGACATTTTTCTAGATCTAGCCCACCGCATAAATACTCTCCTTACAAATTCGTTAACTTTGTGTCCAAAGGTGTGCATAAAGGCTCTCCTTTTCTGCGTGTGCAAGAACTTCATCTAAATGTTCAATACTTGTCTATGTGACTTTACTGTTAAAGGTCTCTAAATACGTGCCTTAATTCAGAACGTAGAATAGCTTGAAGCTTATAATACTGAAATAAAAATGCAAGCTTATTGATACAGAGAAAAGGGTGGGGCAGCAGATGATCACAAGTGTTATGTACTTGATCCAATTTTCATTTTACGAAAGGGAAACCTGTGATGGAGAAAGACTAGCATATTTGATTTATTCTAGTTTTGATTACTTTCCTCAGTTTCCTGCACATTAGTGGAGTGAAACGACCCAACCTGGTCCTACTCCCTGAGCACTAACGGTAGCAGCATCAGAATGGGGCCGGGCTTCTGGGAGGCATATTCACCTCCGCAAAGCTCAGCTTCATTTGCCACAGCATCTTCTACTCTTTCGTCTGCATAGAGAGCTGCTTAGAAGTAAAAACAAGGCTGAGATGCGTGTGCTCTGTGCTACAAAACAGCAAACGCTTCCTAGTTAATTGTAGCTTACTTAGACATATGGCATCATGTCACTGGATTTACAGTTTGTGAATGAAATAAAGACTGATACATATTGTGACTTTCTTAAGTGACATGGCAAATATCTGGAAGTAATATCTTCAGATACATTTGGAAAAAAAGTAGTAAGTTCCCGAGTCTGAAAGAAGCAGAAGCAGTTTAAATACACTGTCTGATCATCACCGTAAAAGAACTTAATTTCCACACACGCTTTAGTCCCTCTGCCAAAGCAACAGACAGGCTCGTCATCGTCGTCGTCATCATCATCATCATCATCATCATCATCATCTTTTAGGTAATTCATGAAATGTTTTGTCAATGGTATAGTGGTAATAATTTAGCCAACTGAAATATATGTGATACAGTTTAGTAAATATAAAATATATATAATTTTCTTCTAATGTGTTAGATTCTGCATATCTTAGGACAAAATCATTGCATTATATATATTTCATATTCTTCCATGGAATTTTTCTAACTTTTTAAGATGACATCATATAACCAAAGGACAAATATTCTATGTAACATCCCCAAGCCATACTTTATGGCACAGCTTTTGAGACACTGTCTTAGCGCTATGTTAATTGTTCTATCAGTGTGAGAGCGGCATTGGAAAAAGAGGTAGGAGCATCCACTCAGCCCATTACAGAGGCACGGTGACCAGAGAGAAGTAATCACTGGCTGGAGGTGTCAGTTATAATATCACAAAGGACCCAAGACTCTAGAGGAGGGCAAGGGAGTATTTAATAAGGATAAGTACATTGCCTCAGTCAACCTAGATTAACTTTGGAAGATTATTTTAAATATATTGACATGATAAACTCTTAAGGCTGATTTATAAAAGTTTTCATAGCCATCTTGATCTTTAGCCAGATGGAAAGTTGGATTTAAAAAAAAAAAAAAAAAAAAAAAGGAACTGTAAGGCGCTCAAGCAAGAAATCATCACACTTTATTTATTTATTTATTTCCTTTTGCGGCACGCGGGCCTCTCACCGCTGTGGCCTCTCCCGTGGCGGAGCACAGGCTCCGGACGCGCAGGCTCAGCGGCCACGGCTCACGGGACCAGCCGCTCCGCAGCATGTGGGATCTTCCCGGACCGGGGCGCGAACCCGCGTCCCCTGCATCGGCAGGCGGACTCTCCACCGCTGCGCCACCAGGGAAGCCCAAGAAATAGTCACACTTTAAATATGGAAAGTCATGCTGCAAGGTGCACTGTGCTTACAGCAGTGTGCGAAAGTTGGGATTCTGAAAAAGACGAAGACAATAGCAGATAGGGCACATCCGTCAGACCCTCAGAGCGACTGATGAGAATATCTCTGCTAACAATCAGTTGTAAAGTTATTCCTACCTACGAAATGAACCAATTTACAACTCCGTATATCTCCGTGCTGACTATGTAACCATAAAATCTATAAAACACACCCACAGAGACAAGCAATTCAGCAGCAATAAAGCTATAGGAATTGCTAGAGGTAGTCGGTGAAATAATGCTGAATCTGATCCCATTTTTATTCAGGTAAATATTGTACCCATTTGTCTGTGAACTACTTTTTTTCCACGCTCTCTTTCAATTATTTCTCAGTGAGAGAGGACAAATCCCTTTGCTTTAGACCTTTGCTTTAATGGCAACGTTAGTTTGAATTCTCAGACCACTGGCGGCCTTGTGTTAGCATTTATTAGGCAGTGATACACACAGTCACTTCATCAAGTGAAGTTAATATTCTCTGTGTATTTAATTAGATTTGAGAAGAGGAGGAAAATCAGGTATAACAGTGTTAGATTTACTCCAAAAATAAATCCAAACGTGGCCTAGATTAAATGTGGATAGGGAATAAATTGATGATTGCGTGCACTGTGGAGACGTTGAATCATTTAAAAAGGTTTGGTCGTGAAAACTGCACTTCCAGACTCACAACTTCATACGACACCATGTAAAGCCCCAACTCTGGAGGGGTTCTTTTAATTGCAGGTTATTACAGTTTTACTTACTGTAGACATTTAGGTAAACAGCCCACTGAGACGATCAGAGGACGTTCTCATGGATTTCATGAATACATGTGAAAAAAATGGCCAAACAAGGAAGCTATGATACATAATTTGCAACATCACAATGAATCATACTTTAGTAATACATCACTTAAACCACCGGTTTAAAAAGATAATTTCTTACGTGAGTGTACCCCTTTGTTACCGGAAATGTTACAAACATGGTTTTCAAGCAACAGTGGCCCAGGTCACGTTCTAGATGTTGCTCAGAGGTCCCCAGCCACTTAAGACAGTGTTTGTGTTGAAGGGTAAAATTAATCAGTTAAAGGCTATTAGATCTCATATAAAATGCCACCCACTTCTCATTAAGTGCCGTCAAAGCAAAAAATAAAACTTCCTTTCCTCGGTTTTCCCTCTAAGGTATCAGTTTGCTAACACAGATGTTATGGACTCAGCTCGAGAGAGAGGAGTTTTATTATCACCCCATCACAGGTTTTCCATAGGATGGGCCTCCTGCGTAGGGTACTTCCGTTTAAAATTTTCTTTCCTACATATGAAACCTCATGGCTGAGTTTGGTCACCCAAGCTGGGTTTTGTTTTCATTGACAGTCAATTGTCATAAAAATAATATCTTACGTGGTATTTCCTTTTGTACCATATAATCTTATTTTCTGGGAGAAGAGGTCAAAATTATTTCAAGCAACTCATTAACAGAACAACAGGTATACGGGAGCCTCTGCCTTATTTCTTTTTAAGCTCAAACAGTCCATTTATTAGCTGAATACTGAGAGTTTATACTATTTCAAACTGCTTCCCAAAGGACTGCTGCTAATACTATTGCTACCACTACTAGTTCTGTGATTTGCACAAATAATAAAAAGATTCTTTAACTGAGAGCTTAACAATAATAAGCACTATTCAAAATATTTACATGGACTAGAATCCTCACAACAATTCTATGACGTTAGTACTATTATCATCTCCATTTTACGGATGAAGAAATGAAAACAAGCATTAAGTCACGTGTACACAGCTAGCAACTGGCAAAGCATTTGAACCAAGGCATTCTCCCTCCACACTGACATGTTTCATCTCTAAGCTACCTCTGCATATATAACATAAGAATAAATTGTTCAGGTAAACAGAAATAGAACAGTTTCTTCAAATAGTGAAATATAATTTATGATTGAAAAAATATAATACTTTTCAAGTATTAAATATCAAAAAACAACATAATACTTAAAAGTAGGTTATAAGTGACAACCGACATCTTTTTACACAAAAAAATGTAAAAAGCAGCTGGGGTGCAAAGACATGAAATTATTTTCTTAGTTTCCAGTAATCAGTAGAAAGAACAAAGAGAGAGTGCTTACTCTCAGAGGCTGATTTCCCTTCACTGAATTATATCACTATTACTAAGATGTTTCAGAAAATTTAATTCGTCTCCAGCAAGCTTTGATCGTATGTGCGAAGCAGCCCTCTAGATGACTTTCGGTGACCCCTGCCTCCTGGTATTCAGGGCTTTATGGCATCTCCGCCCTTAAGAGTATGGGCTAGTTTCATACACTCACTTCTAAGGAGTGAAATACGGGATGGCACTTGTGAGATTAGGTACAAAAAGACCATGGCTTCCATCTTGGCGCTCTTTCTGTCTCTCTCTCTCTTTCTATCCCTTTATCGATCAGTCCTCACTCTGGAGGAAGCCAGCTACTATATTGTGATGAGCCACACGGAGAGACCCACATAAGCAAGAAACACTCTCTACCCACGAGTGAGTGAGTACCTGGAGACAGTCAACAGGCACACGAAAGAGCTTGGAAGAGGATCCTCCTACTCAAGCCTGAAAATGACCGCTGCCCCAAGCCACACTTTGACTGCAGTCTCAAGAGGAGTCTGAGCCTGAATCACAGAGTTAGGCATTCAGATTCCTGGCCCACAGAAACAAAGTTCTGGAGGTTTTTTGTGTTTTGTTTTGTTTTGTTTTTTAAGCAGTTAACACAGAACTACTATACCATGCATATATTTTAAATATATATAGAGAGAGGCAGGCACAAATACTTAAACCCATGCAAGTATACTTAAAACCGCACACCTTCAAAGCCAAAATTCTACTATACCTGAGTTAATGAAATTGTCTTTATTGCAAGTTATGTCAACTCATGGACAAATCAGACCAAAAAAATAAATTTTGTTTAAAAATGAGGTCTAATTAAGAGTTAATAGACAAAAGTTATTTTTCAAGGAGCTGGAGAAGTAAGGAGATTCCATTTTTTTCAACACAGAGATGTGGCCAAATTTCTTCCCAAATGTAAGAGTTCATTTTTCCACTTCCACATTCAGAAATCAGCCAAACCCATGTTCCTGTCTTTATGAAAATACAGCCACAGTTTAAGAAATATCTTTTGTACTATTAAAAATATGCTGTAATCTTTTCATATAATAAATGGGGTGTAACTATATTGCATTGACTAAGTCCATCTAGCTGGCAAATGTATTTTGAAAGTGATTCGTTGCCCCCCCTCAAAAAAATTAACCTCTAATAATTTGCAGTTAATATCTCCTTGTTACTTTTATAAATTCAACATCTTTTGTTAGAGCTCCAAAGCAAAATTGTAAAGTTGATATCTGTAAAGTGAATGAATTCTGAAATGCATAAGTATTTGTTCAATCCTTAACCATTTCTTATGACACTTGTGGAGTTATCAACAGACTATGGGTTTCATCCCTAAGTACTGTCTTCAAAAAATAAATGCGAAGTAATAAAAAGAATTTTTAAAAAAAGAGAAGAGTCCAAATCATAGTGGAAGTTTTTACCAATCTCTAGTTCAATCAAATTGCAGAGGAAATGCTAAGTATTTTTCCACAGAATTTAAGTGTGAATTTTCAGGAGCCTTTATGGTAAAGTTCAATAGCTGTTCTACAGGTGAAGCCGTGAGAAAATCCAGTTGTGATCGAACAGCGCCCACTGGGCACAAAGAGAGGGAAAGGATGATGGGGAAGAAAGAGTCTGTGCATTTTGCTTTTAGAGTTTCAAAGCGGGAAGAAAACTGCAGTGTACACTTTACATAGCACATATTTCCCCCAAATTCATCAATCTCTTTTTCATCTGTTCTTAAAAACACATCTCGTCTTCTTCCCAGAGGCCATAACTCCTACTGAGAGAAGCACTACATCGGGACACGTAAGAATAAGGAGAAGCAATTCAGCTTTCACAGTTAACCGCAGAAACACTTGACTAAAGGCAGGTTGTACGTAGATGCATTTTCTTCCATTTTACTTTCTTATTCACCAATATACTCATTACCTGACATTAATTTTTTAAGTTGCTTTAATGCCTTCATATTTATGTCATGATTTTTCCAAGTATTTGAAGGAAACAAAACAGGAAAAAATGAGAACTTCCTGTGTCAATGTTCATTTGCGTTCAGTGAGTACCGTTCTTTGTTATTAGTGCTACATTAATATGTCCTGATTTGCGCTCAGGGCTGTAGTAACTAAAAATTTAAAAATTACAGAAAATAGTAAGACCTAGTAAACGGACGTTAAAAAAAAAAAAATCACCGCCAATGGATATCTCAAATGCCAACTTGGGAAAAGACCATGGTAGTATTAGTATTGCCTTAAAAGGTAGATCAACAACAGCACTGACAAAGGAGGAAACTGCAGAATGGCTACAGTGGAGAGAAACATGGCCGGTCAGTCCCTCTTTCTGGTATGAAAAATTAGTTCAGCATTTCCGCCCTATTATTCTTGAACAAAGATATTAGATACAAAATATATTGATACATATATATATATATTATATATAAAAATATATATTTTTAGAAATCAGACTTACTTTTGTTTTCCCATTAAAATGACACTACTGGTATCTGTGTAGTTTAATAGATGTGACAGAACAATGTCGGTACACCTACATTTGGTAGTGACCCTACTCTAGTCTAGTCTAGGGTCTGGCATTTGCAAGAGGGCAGGCAGGGATCCGAGTGCAGTTTGTGGGTACAGCAAACTGGCCCTGCATGCCATTTCAACACCACAGACATTAAGAATGGTTCTCGGGCTTCCCTGGTGGCGCAGTGGTTGAGAGTCCGCCTGCCGATGCAGGGGACGCGGGTTCGTGCCCCGGTGCGGGAAGATCCCACCTGCCGCGGAGCGGCTGGGCCCGTGAGCCATGGCCGCTGAGCCTGCGCGTCCGGAGCCTGTGCTCCGCAACGGGAGAGGCCACAGCAGTGAGAGGCCCGCATACCGCAAAAAAAAAAAAAAAAAAAAGAATGGTTCTCATTGCACATGTATTTGGTTCTTTAAGTTTACCTTATAGACCAATAATTAGTAAATATTTAAAACGGAAATGACTACTATTTTTTATGATCACCTTTCAGGTCACCTTAAAGATAGAAGAGGTTAAGAGCAATACAGCAACCAGAGTGATTAAAGGGTTACCTCAGATTAGTAGGCATTCGAATGCAGAAAGAATAATTTTTTAATGCTTCTTATATTTGCATATAACATTATCAATATGAAGACCAAAAAAACACATAAAATAATGTGGATACATTTACATATATATATATATAAACTATGAGAAAATGCATAAATTTTAATATGGGACATGTAAATATGTATGCAAGAGTATCTAGACCTGGAATGAGTAAAAAACTAAAATTTTCTTGAACTGTTTAAAAAACAGTCCTGCTAGCATCTTTCAAACCTACACCTTTTAAAAGAGAAATAGATTCAGAAATCAGCTATTTTGATAACGAACCAGATTTGTTTTTTCTTCTTTTTGCAGTACGCGGGCCTCTTACTGTCGTGGCCTCTCCCATTGCGGAGCACAGGCTCCGGACGTGCAGGCTCAGTGGCCATGGCTCACGGAACCAGCCGCTCCGCAGCATGTGGGATCTTCCCGGACCGGGCCACGAACCCGTGTCCCCTGCATCGGCAGGCGGACTCTCAGCCACTGCGCCACCAGGGAAGCCCAACCAACCAGATTTTTAACAATGACTACTTTGGAAGGTAACAACAACGGGATTTACTTAGCTTGCAGTTCAATATTTAATTCTAAAATCTTGTCACCACTGAGACACCACTGAGAAGTGGTGTCTTTGCCTTAAAAAGAGTAAGAGGGAGGATTTCATCATTGGATGTTTTGACTGTGCCACCATGATGCTGTTATTTTTTAAATATGTACTTCTTAGGACAGGAGAAGCTATATTTTAAGCTTCCCCTAAACTTTTCTTTACTTTTAATAAGAAGTAGTGCTTACAAGTAAAAAGTTAGACAACATTCGCCCATCAAAGGATTTTTTTTTTTTTTTTTTTGTACGCGGGCCTCTCACTGTTGTGGCCTCTGCCTCTGCGGAGCACAGGCTCCGGACGTGCAGGCCCAGCGGCCATGGTTCACGGGCCCAGCCGCTCTGCGGCATGTGGGATCCTCCCGGACCGGGGCACAAACCCGTGTCCCCTGCGTCGGCAGGCGGACTCTCAACCACTGCGCCACCAGGAAAGCCCTCAAAGGATTTTTTGAAATTAAAATTCACTGATCCATTACTTCTTCAGGGCCTTACATTATGTCTCTGCAAGATATCTGAGAATCTTTTAAAAGTATCGCACATACTTATTCTTCTAACAGGCTGCTTGATGATTTGCAGTCGCATCACAGAATGCCACAATTCTAAGTTGGTAATAAGAGAAGATGGTCCTAGTTATGCAAGTAACTTGCAGTAAGCCTGCAAAGGAATTCAGAATATTGTGTGTGTGTGCATGCATGAGTGTGTATGCAAAAAACAGTACGGAAAAAGAGAGAGAGAGAGATGCAATAAATACTCACACAATGTATATTTACTCTATAGTATTTCCTGTACAACAAATCCTTCAGGCTTGAAATATATTGAAGAGAGCCGTATGCTCTGTAATGTAGGAATAGACTGCAAAAATAATTTCTTAACCTTAGCGCTTCCCTGTTTGGATGGCGTTCTGATGTCTTGGAGTGTCACATCGAAAGAAGGAAGAAGTGTTATTCGCTTTCATTCTATAGTTAACTATTTGCCATTTTAGGAATTGACAAAGTGTCACACATTTAATATACATTTCCACTGCCCAATTTTGTAGGACTGACAACACCATAACCTTTTGAAATTAACTTTGACCCAAAGATTTCTTTCCTTGCAAAAGCTACTGTCAATACCGACTGCAATGAATATATTAAATTGTATTCAATCCCTAGATTTGAAACTAAAATCACACAGAAATGTACGCTACATACTCATTCGAGCAGCACAAAAAGATTTCAAAGACTGACATACTTTAATTAAAGCAAATGAGTAGACATAAAATTGTAGAATGCCACATCCCTCCATAATTATGCACTTAACAGTCTGAGCTCAGTTTTGCCTACCTAAACTCTGTTCCTGTGAGTAGTATCCCATAATGCCCAGTACAATGAGATTATTCAAATTTGTAACAGGTGAATCAAGCACTGGAGAAGTTGTATAAAATAATATTCAAATTATAATTTATACAGTACTTAAAAGAGCTTAAGGTGTATTAAGGTGTAAGATATAAACTACAATAAACGTTAATAAATGATTAATGGTGCATTCTGACAATAATTAAAGATGGGCTTGATTCAAATAGAATTCCTGCAGGGGAAAACATGCACATTTTATTTTATGATTTAAATTCTGCAGAGAGCACAGTTTGATATGCAACACTTCAGAGAATTACAAGCTCTAGAAACAATCAACTTTCATTTAAATGATAAAAATTAATACAGATGTTCTTTTAAATTAAATTTGAAGCACTTTTATAGGCAGAAAAAAATGATTATGGAAATTATGAACCTTAAAATACTTGTAACCCACCAAAGATGATGTTTTAAATTGCAATCAACCTGTCATAGTAATTGTCCTCTTTAAAAATATAAGTTAAGAGAGTAATTTTGGTTCAGAAAGTCAGTTTTCAGCTCTTTGTCATCTTTATTCCCAAATTAAAACTTGTAAGATTGATGATTTATGGGTCAAAATGTGAAGGTTCACAAAATACTAAAAGTCTTTTGTGAAGAATTAAAGCAACACAGCTGAATAAATGTTAAGGAAAAGATGGTTTCACCTCAGAAAGCAAATAGGTGGCAAAAAGCAGGAAGATTAAAAGCACACTCATACCAATGGCAAACTGACATTTTCCACCCGTATAGAACATTTTACTGTTATCATAGACTTGCTGTGGAAAAGTATTCATTTACCAAATGGAATATGTACAAATTTTGTTTTATTAAGACACCTAAAACACTTAGAGCAGTTACCAGGTGAATATACCTTAACATACTCTTTGATTTGGCTCTGGCTTTATTAAAACTAAAGGAAAAACAAAGCCATACGCGTTGGAAAGTGCATTGTGGCCACGAGGGAAAACTTGTGGACCTTTAGCGGGATGAGAGCTCAACAGGTCACGTCATGAAACCCTGTGGCCTCCATCCTCCAACACCAGACAATAAAAAAATCTCATGTTCCTTTCAAACTCCCAGCAGCTGAACCTCAGTGAGGAGTCTGAAATTTAGCACGGGGAAAACTAAACACTGATGTTCAGCCAGATTTTCATTGAGTGGTTTTGGAAATGGTGGATAAATTGTGCATGAGCCAAAGGTATTTACAGACAGTAGGCAGCCTTCATAGTAAAGGATGCTTTAACTTCTACACCAAACCTCACTGTTTTATACTTTAAACCTATTGTAAGTTATCTTTAAGTACTAAGACATAGACTATGTGGGATGTTTAATATCTAGGCCCAGAATGTCATGGCTCCAGGAGCAAATGCTCTGAAACGCAATGCCAGTTTGAGATGATGTTTCAGCACACAAGCCATTATGCCTCATTTAACTTTCCTTAAATCCCTGAAATAGATGAGCAATAACACAGCGCTTGTCTTGAATAATTTATTATGTATGGTATTCACAGTGAAATAATAAATTTGAAGGCTCAACCAAAAATTCCTGGTTGTGTGATTATTGGCTATTTTTGGATGTTTGTTAGATAATAAAATGCATTTCGTTACATAGATTTCCTTTGAAGTAACTGCATACATCTATATTTATGTAAGTCCATTCAAATGTACTTTTTCAAAAGGTTTTTAAGGACCTATTCTTCCTGTAGTGTTCTGAATTTTCTGTCTCTGTAGATAGAATGGTAAAAGATAACCTGGAGATGCAAAAAGAGACTGCATTATTCCTGTCCTGCCCCTCGGTTCAATAGAACCATTTTTTTTTTTTAATTTTTTTTTAAATTTTTTTTAAATTTTTTTAAGATTCTGCATATATGCGTTGGCATACGGTATTTGTTTTTCTCTTTCTGACTTACTTCACTCTGTATGACAGACATAGCACAGGGAGATCAGCTCGGTGCTTTGTGTCCACCTAGAAGGGTGGGATAGGGAGGGTGGGAGGGAGACGCAAGAGGGAGGGGATGTGGGGATGTATGTATACGGATAGCTGATTCACTTTGTTATACAGCAGAAACTAACACACCACTGTAAAGCAATTATACTCCAGTAAAGATGTTGAAAAAAAAAGAGAGAGAATACATTACGCAAGTATTACTTTATTCTCACATCATTCCTAATGTTTGCAAGGTAGGGTGGTAGGCATACGGTAATAGTATCAACGTAGAAATAGTAGGTAGACAGGCTTTGTGTGATTGTCAGTGACTCAGTTTATAGTTACAGAATATTAACGGAGAAACTCGAATATAAAGTCACGGCTCAGCCATAAGAAAAGACTAAATCTTCCCATTTGCAATAACATGGATGGACCTGGAGGGCGTTATACTTGGTGAGGTAAGTCAGACAGAGAAAGACAAATACTGTATGTTTCCACTTATACGTGAAAAATTTTAAAAATAAAACAAATGAACAAATACAACAAAACAGAAACAGACTCACAGATACAAAGAACAAACTAGTGGTTATTTGAGGGAAGGGGCTGGGGAGAGGACCAAAATAGGTATGGGAATTAAGAGATACAAACTACTAGGTATAAAATAAGTCACAGGGCTGTAATGTACATCATAGGGAATGTAGCCAATAGTACTTTAGAATAACTTTATAAGGAGTATAAGCTATAAAAATATCAAGTCACTACGTTGTACACCTGAATTTACATAACACTGCAAGTCAACTATACGTCAAGTAAAAAAACAGTCACTTCTCTAGCTTTATAGAACTTTGATTTCACCAAGCTGTAACTCTGGGAGGGGTCTATGAATATAAAAGGGTATGTTCGAGCTGGTATATATATATATAAGGAATATGAGTTAATGCTTTGTTTACACTTGGGTCCAGCCTAAATATTTTAACTGGCCAATATATTCCTTAATCTGTCCTTAAACTTTAAAAACCTATTTAGACTCTTTAGACTTTGCTTTATACCGGTATCTGTTTTCATAAGGCTATGTAGGGTTAAAAATGTTGCAGTAATAGAATCTTTCAGTACAGAATCTGATGAAACTCACAGAAGCCAAATCTGCCATAATAATAACTAACTCATACTAACATTCTATTTTCAGCTACTTTTGCTTAATTACAGAATGTACATGTTACCTTTGTTTAAAGATGGAAAATATTCTATTGTTGAGGGTTTAACAATATTGGGCTTAAGAGTGATAACTTTATATGTATCTAAAAATTATACCTTGATTAGGAAAGACTATCAATTCGTACAACAGATAAAAACTATGTTTAATCGTTAAGAAGAGAGTTCTTATTATTCACATATGTTGCAATGGCTTGTGAAACAGACACCTAAGTATATCATTTTGATGAGCCTTTTGTCTTTAAACTATGTCACTCTTAAATAGTTGGCTAACCGTAAGAAATACAAATGAAATTCAATACAACTTGCTGATAGGGCTCTTCCACTTGATACAGCTTGCTTAGCCCCTGGGATAAGATAAAAAAAAAAAATTGTAAGTCTGCTACAATAGGCAAAGCCATAATAGAAACTGAGAAATTTTGGAATCAAACCAAGTTTCATCTCCCCAGGTAGAGAGCTGTGGTCTGTGATCATCTGGATAACATACAGTATCAGAGATCAATTAAAGCTATATGATAACTGAAAATGTTGGAATTTGGTCATTTTTTTTTTAATCTAACATTTTATTCTGTCATAACTTTTTGTAATTTTTCAATAAAACCTCGATTTTAGATGTGCTCTGGATACTAAAAATTATTACGGTAAAGATCATGCGTCATGATAAAAGTAGATAATTTACTTTTTCAGGACATCGAAATAGCACTGAACAACTTACTTCTTCACCATCTTTCTACGGGAAAGGATGCATCCTAGTTTTTGACTCATCCTTCTAACCCGTCTCCCTTTTTTTTATGCCATGCCACGTGGCTGGCGGGACCTTAGTTACCCAACCAGGGATTGAACCTGGGCCAGGGCGGTGAAAGCACTGGAACACCAGGGAATTCCCAAACCGTCTCTCTTCCAATCCTACTGTCTGAAAGGAAGAGGGCAAGTCTGTGTGTGTTGGGCTCTTCACTGTAAACCAGCTCTCGGCATACTGCCTGGGCCATTGATATCTTTCAGTAAACATTTATAGAATGGATAAATGAATGGAAACCAGACTCTAGTACATAAAACACAAGGCAATATTTGTTTTAAAATATCATTAATCTCCAATAAGTCCAAGAATAGGAACTATCACTTATGAGTGGCTTTTTTCACCATCATCATCAAGATTGAAATAATTTCGAACTTCCTTAGAAAAGACAAATTGACATGATGAAAAGAAAGAGTACTTCGGACTGTGCGTAAAGAATCCTGGATTTTAGTTTAAGCTTTGTCTGGCCCTGTGGTCTTGAAGAGATCACTTAACTTGCCTGAAATTTAGGGTCCTTATTCATTTAAAAAAGAAAAGAAAAGCAAAAAAACTACGAATATACATCTGCCTCTAAAACTCCAGTAAGTTAACTACAGTGATACTTGATACGAATTACTCAGAATGCTTTTTGAGAAATAAAGGTATTAATTAATGTGTTGCTTTATTTGTTCAGCAAGAATTTAAGGCGGCCTCCTCTATCCTGACCCCTGGTTTTATGTATCTTCTAAACCAAAAGCGGGGTAAAGGCGTGAGACACCAACTCCTTTACAATCTGCTATACTCAAGTTCCTACAATCATAAGGAAACTATCAATCATGGATACTTCTGTTGCTGTCATCTTAGCCTGAGGGAAGCCAGGTTAGAGCCCTATACATGGCACCACAAGTCCTGGTTTCCTGGATTTGGTGTGTTATATGCAGATCCAACACACAGACGACTTATCTGTGCCACAGACAAATTCATGTTTGCAGCAGCTAAGCTTACCGAGAAGTCAGTCAAATCAAAATCCGTGTCACATTGCTTGCTTAGTTTTATAAAGCCAGTCTTATTTTGATAATTGGCTGGGGATTCCCTGGTGGCGCAGTGGTTAAGAATCCGCCTGCCAGTGCAGGGGACACGGGGTCGAGCTCTGGCCCAGGAAAATGCCACAGAGCAACTAAGCCCGTGTGCCACAACTACTGAGCCTGCGCTCTAGAGCCCACGCCCCGCAACAAGAGAAGCCACCGCAATAAGAAGCCCGCGCACCGCAATGAAGAGTAGACCCCGCTCGCCGCAACTAAAGAAAGCCCGTGCACAGCAACGAAAACCCAAGGCAGCCAAAAAAAAAAAAAAAAAAAAAAAATTGGCTGGAGCTCCATTAAAACACCATTACAAAAAAGAAAAGTTTTAGAAACCTCTGAAGTTGAAGGGTGATGATGTTTCCCTAGAATGAGAAATTTTGGATGGTAATTAATACAAAGTAGTAAACAGTCTTAGAACTTCCAGCCAGTGTGATGTTGGATGAGAGACCTGTTCTCTTTGGTTAGATTAACTCTGAGGTCTTGTGGAGATGGATGATTCTATAATTTTAATACCTCAGATTCCATTTAAATGCATGTACCAGGAAAAACCAGTGAATTGGGGTAATTGGGAACATAAAACAAACCTTGACAAGTCTGACTTTAAGAGGTAAGCAGATTTGCTCTGTATTTATTCTCCCATGGATTTGCCATAGAAAGTGAACCTGTGTATCCTTAAAAGAAACAATTATGAACTAATGAAGTTCCATAGCTCTGTAGTCCATCCCGCTTCACCAAATCGCTAAGAAGTCGTGTCTGATTGCTGTTAATCACAAACCAGGCTTCACTGAGTTCTGTGGTTTGCTCAGATGTTGCTCAGGCCCATCATACACCTGAGGTGGAATTTTTCTCCAGTGCCAAAGCACTGTGCTTCATAGTAATAATAAAATTACCCTGCCTGATATTAATAAAGCAGACACTCTGAGGAACTGGAGGAACCGCTCCCTGGAACACTGAGACCCCAAGTCATTTAGATGTACAGCTTCTCACCTGTACCTATTTGTTACTTCAAAACACCTCAGTCTCTGCCGTAGCCCTTGAAAACACATGTATAATGAAATCCTGAGAAGGTAATTCATCAAATTGTGATGTGAATTGGAACAGGTCTTACAGTAGTTTTGTTGTGAAAAAAAAAGAAGTCCAAAAAGCCAAAATGAGTAGCACTCTACAAAACACACAGAACTGGGTAATATCAAATCAACTTTCCTGCTAAAGGAATCTCCAAGGTCTTTACAACAATGACGAATATCGGTGGACATGAGCTAAGGCCAGGGACAGTCAAAACAGCACAGCTGTGAGAGCAGCCACCTCCTGGTCTGGGCACCAAGGTATAAATAAAATGCAGGGATTTCTGAAAGGGCTTGGTTTCTTTCTTATGGTTTCATTATTTATTTAACAAATGTTCAAATGTAGACAACACATCCCTTGGCCACAATTTTCCATAGATTAGCTTTTAATTTTCAGCCAGTGGTCTTACCTACTGTGGGTCTTAATATTGAAAGTAAACAGTGATTCTGATTGGAATGAAATGTTATGGCAATATTTCATACTGGGATCACTTTC
Organism: Platanista minor; assembly: GCA_004363435.1. Classification (NCBI taxonomy): domain Eukaryota; kingdom Metazoa; phylum Chordata; class Mammalia; order Artiodactyla; family Platanistidae; genus Platanista; species Platanista minor. Next base: position 50,020 of record RJWK010002940.1, read on the forward strand.
TGCAGATGTTTTCATTTTATTTTCTGTTTATTCAACCTTGCAGGGAAGCCACTATTAGTAACATACATGATATAATTCAAAACTTTATTTTTTGAGTGCAGAAACCATTTGAAAGGGTATCAAATTACACTGAAGGTTATGTTTATATAGCAAAATTGCATAGCTAATTTATGCAGAATGAAGGGAAATCATTAGCCTGTATGCTTTATGAGTTACTTGTATAACAACTGTCAATTTTTTAATGAAAATAACAGTAAGACTATATACGTGTGTGTATGAGCGTACGTGTATATATAAATACATATATATATATATATATATGTACATAAATTGCAAGGGAATTTAGTGTTAATCACTATATCTGGATTTATTTTAAAATCTAAGAGAACTAAAATTCTACCATTTATGGAACAAACTCATTTAATATGATGCATGTTACTGGCAGATTTATTAACATGTATAGCTGTCTCAAATATATTCATACTGTAAACGACCTTCAAACTGCAAAATACAACTTCTATAAAAAATAATGTGCCCTACCTAGAAAAGTACCAAATCCAAAATACAACATCCCACACCAATGTGCTAAAATACAGAAGAAAAAAAATCAGTATTTTAGTAATAAGCACACAGACTGATTTAATTTACGTATTTTGTTCCATTATGTAAATTTTTGTATGATTTTATGGAAGTGAAATCTAAATAGTTTCATGCCACTAAGAATCTTAAAAATTACCTTTTATCATTTTTGCAAAACATTTATCTAAACCAGTAAGCTCTACAATAGAGAAAAATTATGTGGAAGTGTGTGTGTGAGAGACAATGAGCATGCATGAATCCATTCAGAAATACCCCAAAGGAAAATTTTTGTTTAAAAGTGACATGGACTATATAATAAGCCTTCTAAGTTAGCAGCGCTTCCATGTGAAAAAATTCAGTATGAATCTTTGTTCACATTGTTATGGGTTATATTTCAATATAGGTGTACAGCTGATATAATTTTGTGATAATCTGCATAAAAAGATATTTACTTTTATAGAAAATACAGAATATTTCTTCTCTGTTTATTGCCCACAAAAGCTAGCCAACACACTGTATGTATGCTAGGTAAACCCAGGTAAAACCTCTTCCTAATCTATTTGAAAAGATGAGAATGTTCAGACAATGCTTTCAAACTTAACATTTGAAGCAAACCAAAAACAAAATATATTTTTTCTGTGATTAACTATGAGTATTATTATTCACCTAAATACTTCTTTTCTCAAGATGGACAACCAAGAAGGTAACACACAATTCATATTGACTTTTTAAGGACTGCTCATTATTAAACCTATTTAGAAAAATGTATTTTCAAGAATATGTTAAAAATAATATAAAGCAAGGCCATTTTAGAATTCTCTACTAGGAATACAAGTAGTGAGCATTTTTTAAGTGTCTCTTTAATAGAATGGTTTTCTGGGCTTCCCCCGTGGCGCAGCGGTGGAGAGTCCGCCTGCCGATGCAGGGGACGCGGGTTCGTGCCCCGGTCCGGGAAGATTCCACGTGCCGCGGAGGGGCGGGGCCCGTGAGCCGTGGCCGCCGAGCCTGCGCGTCCGGAGCAGCGGGAGAGGAGAGGCCACAGCGGTGAGAGGCCCGCGGACCGCAAAAAAAAAAAAAAAAAAAAAAAAAAAAAGGAATGATTTTCTTTCTCTTCTTTTCCTTCTCCCTCTCTTTCTTTCTTTCTTTCTTCATAGAAAATACTCAGGTGAATTTTACTCTGGAGTTCAAATACCTTTCTCCTTCTTAGTAAACAGCTAAAACAGTCTTTTCGACAAAGAGATAAAAAGCCATTTGAAACACAAGGAAATGAAAAACACACCTTCTGAATTCTTCTTTTAAGAGTACTGTTTCTCTATGAGTTTAAATTATCTTTGTAATATTTCAAACTTCATCTAGCCCACTCTGTATTTAACAACAGTCATCACTGTTTTCAAAGCACTGTTACAGCACTATGACTGAACTTAAGAATTTTTAAGGGTTATTTTCACACTTTTTCAACAGAAGCACTCAAAGACATACAGGAAGCGAAACGACTCATCAACAGCCCACGCCCATTATGATACAGCGATTATTCCAACTCCCGCTACTTTTTCCCTAGTCGATACCATCCTGATGCTGTGGTTCAGTTATACCCAGAAAAAAAGGCACGTCATGTCTTTCTCCATTAGCAGACCCTGCACAAAAAGGGTTACAGTTTATCTTTGTGAAGATTTCTCTTAGGAGCCTTTAAAAAAGTGTGAGCATAGGCAGAAATGCATATAGCTATGATGTCTCAGTTCATATTTGTAGCAGGATTCTTTTTAATGTACCTATTAGTGGGAGCTAAACAGTTTGAATGTTGAAAGGAAGGGGCATGTAATTGATGTATAGTTCAACAGTGGATGGAATGCAGAGCTCATTAAAGAGAATACATTTTATATAGCATCCTGAATTTCAGATAGTTCTGAAACCTTGGTGCTTAGTAACTATGCTAGTTCAAAATAAAGAATTAAATGTGCAACATCTTTGCTCTCCGTCACATAACTCACTCACTAAACTGTGGGCAAAATGAAACTTTGAATTCAGCCTCAACCCAATACGATGATTTTACTTAAGGAAGGAATCTGACTGACTTACAACAGTTACAGGTTGTAGAAGTTTTTTAATAAGGGCATATTATCTCCCAAGAGGTGCAATGTTATTGCAGATTCTATGGCGCCAACCACATTCCGACTCAAACATAGAGGGGGAAAAAAGGACTTGTTCAAAGCTAGCCCTAGGGGGAGCAAATTGGGTTCCTGCCTAGGGCACACACGCTTTTGGAGAAGGGATGGAATTTGAACACTTACTACAGGTATTGCTGTCCGTTTCATATAATAACCTGCGGCTGTCTTTGCCAAGCTTCCAGGAGGCTGCAAGACTTCATGCTTAGAACTGCATCAAGACAACCTGACACAAGCTGGATACAGGGTGCCTCAGGGCAGCCTTGAAGTGGAGTGAAGGTTATTGTGGCTAAATGAATGAAACTAGACAGAAAAACTGTTGGCGGCGGCTCAAAGAGAGCAGGTGACTGATTCTTGGTAGTTTTAGGCATAAAATTTTTAGGGGAAGTGGTCACACCAGCATCAGTTTAGATGCCTATCAAATCTAAGCTGACTTCGTCTCCCCCAGCTGCTGATATTTATTGCCACCTATGTTATGGCGACGCTAATCTATAAATGAGTCTGTTGCTTCACTATTCATGGGTCCTAGGGCCATGCTGCCATGCAATCCAGTCCAGAGTCCATCCAATGCAGAACATTTACTAAAATTACAAACCGCTGCCTGATCTTAGTCTTTAAAGAGAGACGAAGCAAAGGAAATAGATGCCATTTTTTTAAAAACTGGATTGGGAATTACTACGCAAATTAATTTCACTTTCAGCATTCCAAAATAAACATATAAGAAGCAAGACAGATAAAAACACACTGTGCGAAAAGTCACTGTGAGATATATCACCATAGGGATATCACTAACAATCAAATAAAGAAAATGCATAGAAAACTTTCTGATTCTATGATTTATATCTTTCTGATTCAGTGATTTACATCTGAATTTTAGTTCTATAGTACCAATTTAATAGGTTCAAGGTAACACACACACACACACACACACACACACACACACACACAGACAGCATATGGTACCCGATTCCCTATCCCATAGCTCAGAGACCAGGCTCTTGTGAACTTGGAGAAGGTAACTGTCTGTGGGTTTATGCATAGTTGAGGGGCTTGTAAAGCTGTCTTGAAAGGAATTTTGAAACTATACACTCACATATCCCAGAAACGCACAGAATTCTCTCTCTAAAATAGGTGGAGAAATGTACTGGAGCCGACAGCTTGAGGAAATCTCTTCTCCCTGGAGCTAAGGCATAGATTTGTGTGCTTCTGGAAGAAAATGCGAGAGGGGGGATGAAAGACACACTACTGTGCCTGATCTGGAAGGACTGAGCTCTTTCAGGGCTCAAGGGATAGTTAAACAATACTATATTGTTCTGTTTTGTTTTTTTCAGCTCTTTTACAGCTGCATCACAGGCAGATCAGGAATACGGAGTCAACGGAGTTTTGGTTCCCTCTACCACCTCTGCCGCATAATATGCCCCTTTCTAATTATTATGGTTAAATGCGAGTAAAGATATTGCAGTTACAAAGCAGACCAGATAAAACAATCTTACAAAGTAGACCAGATAAAACAATCACTTTTGAAGTATATATTTCTTTGACTTGGGAAGATAAGTTGGTAAGGTGTGGAAAATATACATAATTAGCATCACCGTTTACTGAAATAGAAACTCATATCTCTGACATCACTCATGACGATTTCAGGAAAAAAATTACTATTCACTCTTTCAATCCAGCAGAATAAATCTGAATTTTCACAAATACCTTGAGTGGCAAACTATGATTTTTGGTGAACATTACTTCTATTTCTGAAAAATTATAGACCCCAGCAATCATACATGAAAATAGTAAGGACTAATATTAGCCACAGACCAGGCTCAGTATTAGTTGTTTTCCACAATTACTTCCTTCAATGCTCATAACAAGTCTTTGAGGTAGGTAATTTTATTATCTGCATTTTACAGATGAAGAAACTGGGTCTCAAAGAGGTCAAGTGACAAGTGACCTTGAAGGGATCTGTGCGATGTTTCAAATGGCCAAGCACTGTCACCAAATTATGCATCAGGCTCAAATAAAACAGCAGCAACAACTAAAAGATGCATTGAGATTCCAATATTCATAACCATGGGAGGGAGGGGGGGAAGACAGATATTTCTTTGGTGAAGATGTTAGCAGAAATTAGGTAGGGAATGCAATAAATCCAATTTTTTGAACAAAACTGGGTTCACCTTGCGAGTGCCATTCAAAGAAAAGAGAATTTCTTAGTTAAAAAAAATCATATTTAATACAGTGTTTAAAAATGATAGCCAATAAAATTAACAAGTACTCTGTAATAGAAGCCAGGTAGAAACATGTTTGCAAACACAACAAAGCTCAGGCTGTAGGTGTTAACCGATTACAGTGTTGGACACGGCAGATACCAAAAATAATTTGTAAACTAGCAGAATATCCCAGGGAGAAATCCTAGATGCAGTCAACCTCTGATGATGAGCAAGAGGGGACAAGAACAGGACGGAGGAGAAAGAGAAGATGTAATGCACGTGTGTGTGTGCGCGCGCGCACACACACACACACACACACACACACGCCCACGTGACCAGGGTGCTTTCAGTGAAAAGGAAAAACTAAGCCCTTAATAAAGGCAGAGAAGCTCTACCAGAATTAGTGGATAATAATTTTAAAAGATCTGTAGGGCTTCCCTGGTGGCGCAGTGGCTGAGAGTTCGCCTGCCGATGCAGGGCACGTGGGTTCGCGCCCCGGTCCAGGAAGATCCCACGTGCCGCGGAGCCGCTGGGCCCCGTGAGCCATGGCCGCTGAGCCTGCGTGTCCGGAGCCTGTGCTCCGCCACGGGAGAGGCCACGGCAGTGAGAGGCCCGCGTACGGCAAAAAAAAAAAAAAAAAAAAAAAAAAAAGATCTGTAGAGAAGACAGCTGCATAAGGTAAACTAGTGGACTCAGATATTCTTTGGTGGCTGTGTGCAATTACTCTTGAGACATTGGACATCGTGTAAATGAGGAGACATCCCTTCTTTGATTAGAACAACGAGGAAGCACAGATGAAGCCTCTTCGCTGTACACATTCACTACACAGTTTTCTCTCTTCTGCTTCGTTTTAATAAAACAGCCGCACCACTAACAGCTGTGGAATTGACTAAAAATTACGAGTCTAGTGATCACTATTAAACTGGAATGCTTCCAACAACTTAGGGAGGAAATATAAGTAAATATAGAAAGATAGGTTTCAGAAACTCAGTTCATGTCTGTATGTGTAAAATAAATTAACCATGATTCATCCTCTTGATTCCCCAGAGCTGCCTTATTATACCCGTGGACCTAAGATCGATTCATCTTACGTGATCACTACCAAGTCAGAAGTTTGGTAAAAAGTAAGATGATCATACATAGGTGCATCGGGGCATCTGTTTTTGTGATTATCAACAGAGCTCATAACTTAATTCATCAGCCTCTGTTCAGTTCACAGGAGTCTTGTTTGTTTTCTAACATCCAAGAGACACCAGTCAAGTATTTTTGCTTTGGTGCTAGTCATGAAAAGGGATAATTAATAAAATGACTTGCCCAGCATGTCAAAAGCAATCACCATAAAAAAATCCTCTGATCTCTGTTTCTTACCACTCGTGTTTCATCACCAACGATGGTAATAAACAACACTGACTTTATGCAAATTCAAAATCCACTGTTTTCTACAATTATAAATATGACAAAGAGTCTGGTGCGGATATACATATTACAACTTTTTCATTTATTTGCACTATCACTTGTCACAAAATGAAAAAAATGCATGCTACCAATGAATTTTTGAGAGGTCTTTGTGAAAATAAAGACGCTGTAAACCATAAACTTATCTTTAGAGATTTTTCAGCTGGCACACCCTGACTCCGCTGAATGTTTCATTATCATACAAAATCACATCATTTTAAGAAGAGTCCAATGGGACATGACTGTTTAACATCTTAGAAGGCCGTGCTTTTAGAACACAAGGGACATGGGCTTTTGAACTTGGTTTCAAAAACTGGCTCCATAGTTTAGAGATCTGGAACAAGTCATTCGACCTTGCTGAACCTCAGTCTAATCAGGTATAAGTAAGAAAAAGACTGTTTATTTTCCTGAATATAAGATAAAATGAGATAACATATGCATCTCATTCCTTCAGCATTCAATGAATACTGGTTATCTAGCACGTGCCAGACACCATTTTCTGTACTGGAGGACACAATCTTGAACATGGCAAAACTCAGCCTCACGGAACTTACTTTCTAAGGGGTGGAAGAGGGACAGCAAATATACATATTACAAATTAATTAAAAATACAGGGGCTTCCCTGGTGGCGCAGTGGTTGAGAGTCCGCCTGCCGAGGCAGGGGACGCGGGTTCGTGCCCCGGTCCGGGAAGATCCCACGTGCCGCGGAGCGGCTGGGCCCGTGAGCCGTGGCCGCTGAGCCTGCATGTCCGGAGCCTGTGCTCCGCGGCGGGAGAGGCCACGACAGTGAGAGGCCCACCTACCGCAAAAAAAAAAAAAAAACAAAAAACACATACATACATAGATACATACATACATACATATATCAGTATAATGTTAGAGACAAATGCAATGAAGGGATGGGTGGTGGGGTGAGTGGGTATCACCATATATGTTTAGATTCTCTACAGATATTAATATATTTTGTGTTCTTTCTTTTAGCCCTCCTTCCTTTGAATCTCCCTCTTCCAAGGATTACAACCAAGACTGAAAACACGCACACATGCACACACACACATACACGGCAAGCTGGATACTGGCTTGGACTAGGTCAGTGAGTATCTCTGTATTTTAAAGCTATTTTTCTTAGGCTATTTTTTTTCCCCCTCCACTAAGTACACAGCCATTCTAGGTATTATTGCGCAAGCATACCGAGGTGGAAGGCACGCTACGGCCCTGTATCTTTCCATCTTCTTTGTATCCGTCCCCAACATTTAGGAGTGTATACGTGCAGGTGTGTAGGATATGATTTGTACAGCTTAATGAAATGCCACCCAATAAAACAGAAGTACTTTGAAAAAACCCGGATAATTAATTTGTACTCTTCTTAAACAACTTCCTGATCAACTGTCTTCGTGACTCTTATCCTTCAAGAAGGTCCACTTAATTTTTGTTTTCTAAAATACTGTATGAGTTCAAGGATTTGCTTGGTCAAATAAATATCACTGTATAAGGAATCGTAGATGATGACTGTCATGATCATATATAATGATTGTCATTGCTTTTTTGTTTGTTTGTTTGTTTGTTTGTTTTTTAAGGTACGCGGGCCTCTCACCGCTGTGGCCTCTGCCGTTGCCGGAGCACAGGCTCCGGACGCGCAAGCTCAGCGGCCACGGCTCACGGGCCCGGCCGCTCCGCGCAGCATGTGGGATCTTGCCGGACCGGGGCGCGAACCCGCGTCCCCTGCCTCGGCAGGCGGGCTCTCCACCGCCGCGCCACCAGGGAAGCCCTGTCATTGCTCTTTTAAAATTGCTATACTTACTTTTCTTCTTCCAGTTAATTGATATACGGCACTGTATACGTTTAAGGAGTACAACAGTGATTTGACTTCCATACATTATGAAATGATGACCACAGTAAGTTAGAGAGCACCCATCATCTCATAGAGATCCACAATGTAAAAAACAGAAAAAACATTTTTTCCGTTTGATGAGAACTCTTAGGATTACTCTCTTTACAGCTCTCGTATACAACAGACAGCAGTGTTAATTCTATTTATCACGTTGCACGTTACACATCACTAGTACTTATTTGTCTTATAACTGGAAGATTGTGCCTTTTGACTGCCTTCATCCAATTCCCCCTCCCCTCCCCCCCACCTCTGGAAACCTCAGATCTGATCTCTTTTTCTATGAATTTGTTTGTTTTTGAAGTACAGTTGACCTACAATACTATGTTAGTTTTTCTTACACAACACAGTGATTCAGTATTTCTACACATTTCAAAATGATCACCATCCTATGTCTAGTTACCATCTGTCACCATACAAAGATGCTACATTAATTACTGACTAAACTCCCCACAGTGTATACTTCATACCCTAACCCATTTACTTTGCAACTCGAAGTCTGTACCTCTTAATCTCCCTCACCTATCTCTCTCCTCCCTCGATCCCCTTCCCCTCTGGCAACCACCTGTTTGTTCTCTGTATCTGTAACTCTGTTTCTGTTTTACGTTTGGTTCATTTGTTTTGTTTTTTAGATTCCACGTATAAGTGAAATCATACACTATTTTTCTTTCTCTGTCTGACTTAGTTCACTCAGCACAATATCGTCTAGGTCCATCCATGTTGTCGCAACGGGCAAGAATTCATTCTTCAGTAATATTAAAATTGCTATACTTATAAATGTCATTCACAGTTCCTAATCACCTGAGTTTGCCAATGTTACAAGTCAACAGTGAGTTGGCATAACTGTAGCAAAAGTGCAAATAACATATCATTCATTCATTTTAACCTTCACTGTTGTGAAAATTAAACTACACCTAAATATATATATACATATATATGTGTGTGTGTGTGTGTGTGTGTGTGTAAGTGAGTTTATACACATATACAATTTACAACAGAGTTGGGTATACAGTAAGTACTCAATAAATGTTAATTACTTCCAGCTTTTCCTATCGAAGCTCTTACAATACCTTCCATAATTGATCTCCTACCTCTAGTCTCACCAGGCTTTGTTCCATATTCCAACTGTCACCGGGTAACCTTTCTAAAATACAAATGCAGGCGTATCACTGCTTTTAATGTTTCCTTATCACTTTATCATGGAACACAAAGCCCTCGGATACAGAGTTAAGGGGTTCCCACTCCTCTCTGTGTATGCCCAGTATCTCCTTCTTGCCTCCCTCTGGGGCTGACAAAACTCTATGACAAGTCATCTTTCCCTGTTTTTGTCACCATGATTACGTTGTGAGCTACTCCTAACAGGGAACCCATCTCATTCACCCTAAGAACTTAGTGCGTGTTCAGAAGCTGTTCGGTAAATGAATGGACAGTTAATTGGACAGATAAAAATGTGCCAACAATAGGTTGCAAACCAGACATGAACATTTGTTAATTGTTTTTAATAATTTGTTTAGTTGAAGGTCTCTTTTGCACAAACCCCTTTGTTGAAGAAACATATTTTGCAGAAGTGCTTCACTGATTTGGGATGGTTTTGCTCTTAAGATGCTGTTGTTGATATCTATACCCAGGCATCATTTTAAAGAGAATTATCATCTTGCTTTCCCCATCTCCCCATATTTCCCTAATAGACACACAGCCTGTAAGAGGACACATGGCATCTTTCCCAAGTGTTGCTTTTAGAAAGAGAGAGAAAGCAGCACCCTCTTGCTTATTTTACACTTCTTCCCCTATGAAGACAAAATTCTCACACTGGCACCCGAGAGCTCCCTCACAGAATGCCCTTCTATCTTTTCAATGTCATCAGCAATGGCCCTCAACTCCAGGAGGTCCTTACCAGTGACTCTGACCCTCAAACATAATCTTGCTGATTCTCTCCTCCAATGTTTTGCTTGTACTCTTTCTCACACAAGGAAAGGTTATGGTAGACGTGAAGATGTATGGCCCACATCTCCCTTTAAGCACGGACTGTGTGCCCAGTCTTTACCTAAACTGAGGGCAGGGCTGATATCAATAGACAGCTTTCGGGTCTCAGCAGCTTCAGGATAGATCAACCTCAGCTGCAGAAGACCACCTAGCCCAAAGTAAGCTCTCCCATTCCTGATGACCAATCGAGAAAGGGTCAAAAGGTCCATCCATGTTGGCCAATTCAGGCTCCTCTTAAGGGGAAGACTGGCTCCAGGCTTCCTGCTGGGCTGGCAGAGGCTTTGTCGCTATTTCCTAGTTCAACTTCTCTCTCTGCCCAGTCCGGACTGCCCTGCCTTTCCTTCACACACATTCGTTCCTAATACACATCCTGAACCCCAGCTCCATCTCAGCATCTGCTTCCAGAGAACCCAGCTGGTGACAGATGGCCCTCATTATGTTCTTTCCTGCCCACATCACCCGTCATTTCATGGCCAGCTCACATTTTCCAGGTCTCTCTTGACTGATAAGGCCCAGGTTGAAAGGATCCCTACTGTACTTTTCCAGGCACTTGCTACCTTAGCAATTCATTTGGAGGAACATTTCCTTTTATTTGAATATAATTCGTGAGTGTGACTGTTCCCTATCGGTTTGAAGCTATTCAATTCACGTCTTAAGGTCAGGGGTCATCTCACTCTTTCTCCTTCTGTCCATGGCAGGTAGGCAGGTAGTACAATACTTCACAGGAAGAACTACTTAATATTTACTGAATGGAAAATAATACATCTTAGATCATTCATTTTTTTTCCCTCCACTTATCTGTAAGTCATTTTTAAGGTACTTTGGTTAATCTTAAATTTGAACAGTAAGTGCCTATGCATATTTCTCTCTCTCTCTCTCTCTCTCTCTCTCTCTCTCTCTCTCTCTCTATATATATATATATATATATATATATATATATATATATAATTTGAGGAATGCAATGCACTTCTCTGGAAGTGCTATAACGGAAAACATTTAGGGTTTAGAAGCATTCTTACATTCTTGGTTCAAGATCTATGTATCAACTGAGGTGTAATTTTTAAAATCTCACATCCAGGGGGGTAAGATGAATGATCAATTAATGTGAAATCAGCACTGGATAATGTAGTAAAATAAAGCCTAAACAAAGCACTAGCAAACACATTAATATCTCTAAATTATATTTGACAGAATCAGTTCTGTTTGGTTATGATGTAGCAAGTTAAATTTCAGGCTTTATTTGAAATAAAGTATAATTTAAACTACTAGCAAAGGTACTGCAGATAGCTGTTATCATAAAAAAATAAAGGTGCATTTAACTCACAAGTAACAAATCACCTCTTCAGAAGATGGGATGGTCTTCTAATTATTTCTAATAGAAACAAGCGGCATTTTTCCTTTTTTTTTTTCTATGGAAACCTGGGAAGATTAGGGGAAATCTTTATTTAGATGTTTGATTCTTACTCAGCTCCTCCGAAACTTTCAGTTAAATCTAGAGACTGTGATGCAAATTGGCAGAATGTAGATTTAAACTTAAAAAAAAAAAAAAAAAGTTTGCAGTAACATAAATGTGTGTTCCCAGAAATGAAAACCCTACTTTAACTTCCTACATGTGTCCTTCTGTTGATTAGAACAGAACTGTGCTCCAGCTGTTAAAGTTTCTTTTATTCTTTTCAGAGTTGAAAGACACACATGCTCTGTCCTTGAAACTCTTAATAACTCTGCCTCTGATTGCTTGTTTTTGAGGAAATATTAAGTTTTGTTTTTGTTTTTGTTTTAACTGTTGCTTTTTTTCTCTATTGCCACTTAGAGTAGTATGATATTTATATCAAACCTTCCTCCTTTTAAGAGCAGTAAATTAGTATATAATTTTAATCCTTTGGATACCACTTTGTTGCATGGTAAAACTGATTCTTGTCTGAAACATATACGTTGCAGATAGCCTACGTGTTCATTTCTTTCTGTATAGTACTTTAAGGCAAGATAAGCTTAAAAACGTGCTTAATGGGATCAATGGTTAGCTGATGGCCTTTCTTATGGGAGAGTTGCACTTGTATTGGCAATCACTTATGGACAGAGAAAAATAAAGCTTGGATTGGAGTCTGAAAACTATGATTGAAAGCCCACCTCAGACAATCTTTTGAGCATAGAGAAGAAAACTTTCTCTGTCCTCCCTTGACACTTTGGCTTTGGGAAAGCAAGCAGGGGTCTAGAACAGGCTAAAAGAATAAATAAATATATTTGATATATTATTTTATGTAAGAGACTCTCAAAAGATGGATACTGGGCTTCCCTGGTGGCACAGTGGTTGAGAGTCCGCCTGCCGAGGCAGGGGACGCGGGTTCGTGCCCCGGTCCGGGAAGATCCCACCTGCCGCGGAGCGGCTGGGCCCGTGAGCCGTGGCCACTGAGCCTGCGTGTCCGTCCGTCCGGAGCCTGTGCTCCGCAACGTGAGAGGCCCGCCCGCATACCGCAAAAAAAAAAAAAAAAAAAAAGATGGATACTTTTTGTTATCTTCACAAACAATATACCATGTTTTCTAAAACACTTTCCCAGAAGTGTTGTAGTCCAAGGGAAGAGGAATTTCCCCTGAGATAACAGCACACACTCTTTGAAAGTAATCCCAGGTATGAGGATTAGAAAGATAACTTGAAGCTTCATTTCTTTTGTCTTATCACATCTTTGCTCCCTCACAGGAGTATAAGTGATAAGTTCTGTTTCAAAGAACACCGCATTAGAGCTGTACAAACTGAAGGCAAAACTTTTTCCCAACTTGTTACGGGCAAAGAGGGAAAGAAAGACTGTCCCTTACTGACTCTCGGAAAGGTTATATAACGCATGTGGCTGACATGTCCCATCTTTAGATTATGTGCTTAAACCTGGAGAGGGCAAATCATAGCAAATTTGAAGTGGGCACATTCAACGCTTTAGCAGAGCGGGTGGTGATGCTCTTTGGCATAAATTGCACCGAGCAAGATAGTACAATTTAACCACAACAAGAATTTTTCAATATAGAAGACTTCTGGCATCGGGGTACGAGAGAGAGAGAGAGAGAGAGAGAGAGAGAGAGAGAGAGAGAGAGAGAGAGAGAGAGAGAGAGAGAGGATGTGTAGCTTAAAGGACACACCTCATCCTGCCTGCTTTGCGTTCCCTTTCTTAGGAAGAAGAAAACTCAGGTGTCACCAGTGGGCTCGGAGGTTGCATCAGAGGGTGGGCTGAAACCAGAGCTTCGAGTCTGGCTTGGGGAGCTGGGGAGACCCGGAACCTCGCACTTCTCTTTGTGAAAAGGGATGCTGACTCTACCGTCGGTTTTGCTTCCCATTACAGTTTGGTGCTCAAATAAAGTAATACACACACCTAAAGTAATTTATTAATGTGGTCTAAAAAGCAAAGTTAATGTATGATGATATAGCAGGGTGATGCATGAACCGCATGATGAACAGTTTAAAAACACAAAAGAAAGGAATTAAAAAGCAGACTTGAATGTTGACCAAAAAATAGATTTCACTGACAATACAAAGAATTTTGGTGATGAAAAAGCATACATACATGTACAACTGAATCACTTTGCTGTACAGAAATTAACACAACATTGTAAGTCAGCTCTACTTCAGTAAAATATTTTAAAAAAGAAGAATTTTGGTGAATATAACTTGACATAAGTCAACTACTTTTAAAGGGATCAAGTTTAATACATTAAAAAGGTGGTACAGTGTAACATTATTAATTTAGGCAACACACATTTTAATATTTGTGATCACTGTATCAGATCTAGGTTGAACTAAATGCACTTACTTACTCTCCGTGAGGAAAAGGCTTAAAAAAACTGAACAAGATATGTGTAAAAGGAACAGAAATTTCAGATGCCAAGGACTTAGGGAAACGTGATGTAATTCAATTAAACAGAGATAGGAAATGGGACATATTTATTTTGGACACCAGCTGGAACATTTAATTACTAAGTCACCAAAAGAACCTTATTCCACAATGACCTTACTTATAAAGTAGTTTCATGGCATGCACTCAAGGACATTATTACAACAGGGCTCACAACACATCATTCATGTCCATTTCCTTTAATAATCTATTAGGGACCTGCAGTAGAGTGAAAAAGCAGCATTTCTTTTAAACCCCTCTCTAATTCAGATGTTATCAGGGTGGACTAAACCTGTGGTCAATTAAATCTGAGGTAGTGCAGTTTTTACATTTCTTGAATCTAGTGGACTTGAAAGCAAATACTATTTTATGATATGCTAATAACACAAGGAATTTTACTAGCAGTATTTAGTGGAACATAAAGACACCTAAGCCCTATCTATTTGCACAGCAGCAGAATGGATCTCAGAACGATTCCAACCGTAACTCTTAAGTCAAACACGTGAGCACAACAGTCCATTTACATGGGAGAATGCTCAGTAGAGACCTGGAAATATGCTTTAAAGTCACAATCAGAATTTTTCTCCAAAATGTCCTTGTGTATGTATAGACACCAAGCCTGAACTGTGAATGAGAAACCATAACAGGCGGCTCTAATTTGTTGCAACTGAAAATAAGCTAACTTGTAGCTGAACCAAAGTTTTGCTTCTCCCCCAATCCTGAGAACCAATTCAAAATAAATGAAACCTTATTTTTTTTTCCCCCGGAAATGACTGAAGCATACAGTTCAAAACACCAAGGTATTCTCAGAGCTCAAGATGGCCTCGGTATTTCATTCAACTTAGAACTCTGAGAGACAAACACTAGTGCCAGAAGGGACCATGGGGCCAATTAGATTGCAGGTTATCAGTGGAATTACTCTTATCAATGCGAAGTACAGGTAAATCCCACAGAGGTAAAGGGGAATTTCTTCCTCTCATCTGTAGCTTATGGATATACTCATTCCAAATACGGCTGTTCTAGTCTGCTTCCTAGTTTCTTTTCCTTCTATAACTTCAGACAGTCAGAACGCAAGATCCCTGTCTACCATCTGGATGACCCTTTTATTAAGATCAAGTTCTCTTTTGTACAGAATGTGCGTGCTGCTGTGCATAAGTAAGCACTTGATGAATGTGACTCATACAATAAGACGATTATGTCTTCAAACATTTAACCGGTTTTGCCCTAAATTACGCTTATTATCAATATCCCACTTCGCCTCTGATGATCATCTGCTATCATGTTGACAGATGCTCTGATATAAAGATTTTTATGAGTGTTGATCAGTATACAGAATTGAAGTAACTATATTGCTATGATGGTTTAATCTAAGTGTTCTCATAGATACAGCCATTTGGTTCAGTTCTGATAGGAGTTCAAACTGGAAAAGCTCTGAGAATAGAAGAATAGCAGGCTTCACGAATTTAAAGATCAAATTGTATTATACCAAGCGTTGTTTTAAATATTAAGTAGTATAATGTGGGAAATATGCACTGCATTATCAAAATCTTAGGAGAAAAAGATTTCTGTCTAAAATGTTAACATAAATTCTTTTCCATTGAACATTATATTTCGGGGGTGAAGAGTGTCATCTTGTAAGATCAGCATTATACTGCATCTAAGGAAAAAAACTCAGAGATTGGTTGAATCTTATCTTAAGCTTATCTTTTCATCTTTCATTACATACTTTCCTTATTAAAGAAAAAAGCCTTTTAACTCCCTTGTGAGGTGCTGATACAACTTTAAAAATGAGAGTCAATTTCTGCTTAATTCAGAGGCACAGAGAGGCTGGGGCATGGTGAGGAATCCAGCTTCAAAAGGAAACAAAGCATGAAAGAAAGTCACCTTGTTAGCTGACAGAGCAGCGTATTTGCCTCAGGGATCGAAGTTTTATTGAATATTCCTGGTTTAAACGGTCACCATAAACTATGCCGTCATTACCTACAGTGCAGGTCCTAGATGAATCTACATACCTACACAGATAGATGACAGGACTGCTGGAATTGCCTTATCTTAGCTCAAAAGAATAAAGATAAGATAAGAGAAATATGTACAGTTTTGCTGATTCAAATATTAATTTGGAAACTCTGGCCTTAAAGGGGTGAGGGAAAAAACAGAGGACCGTGAGTAATGGATATATTCCTGCCTGCTTTATTAGTTCTGTGTGTTCCCACTGTATAATGGGTGATCAAAACATGTCTGGTGAATCTTCTTAAAAGAGTACAAGAAGAAGAAATGCAGACACTTATCTTCGAGGCTCAATTTAGTGTTCCGATTACCCGCAACTTACAACTCTATTTTATACATCAATTGGACAGATAATTAAACAATGTTGTTAATATACTACGCTTGGAGAATTTTATAAGTTACTTCCTATATGACCTTCTTGCTGTTCAAAACTCTCCAGGATGGTGAGCTAAAGAATCATTCCTATAATGTTCTAAGAAAGGAAACTTGGAGTTACATATTATAATAATTGCCCCTCTTTGGGTACCTTTAATTGTATAATTTACCAAGTCATGCAGAATTGTTTCTATACAGTTCATATATGGTTCAGTCTGTTGCTACCAAGGTTACTCAGAGCTGCAACCTCTCCCTCCTGTATCCCTGCCATGGTTTCCTTGTTTGACTTCTCTTGATTCTCATTGTCTCCTCCCTCTTTTCACCAAACCCTACCTTACCAAAGGTGATTCTACATTTTGAACACAGTCTGAATGCTGAAGATATAGCAATTAAAAACCCCTTCCTTTTTTTTTTTTTTT
>RJWK010002941.1:0-66944 GCA_004363435.1 Platanista minor
TGTCTTGTTTGGTTATTTCCAGAACAGTGTGATGTCAGAATTTCCATGCCATTGTCTTTAAGAAAACAAAAATGATTCTACAGTTCCACTAATGACAGAATAAAAAGTGTAGCCTATACACTGCCTCTTGACATGGAAATATTTCAAGAATTGATTTTTGTCAGACTATGTACCTAGAATTTTTCTTTTGGCTCAGAAAATATCACTGTCCTGTCATTGAGGGAAAATGTGTGTGTGTAGAGGGGTTCTATACTGGAGGTGACAGAGATAACCTAATTTATCTTCTGGTTAAGAGAACAACACAAGCCACTCAAAGCTTCTGGTCCATTCTCAAACCCTAAAACCCAAATGGATGGGACTTTTTTGTTTATTTATTTTGTTTGTTTCCATTGTTATTTCTTCTCAACATATTACGAGTATACAAGATATGAATGTATTTTTTCTCTGTATTTTTGTTCCAGGTTCACATCTGATGCTCTTTGCTTAACTTAGAGATGATAGATCTGCTAAGGGTGGCAAAGGTATCCCATTCTTATAACTCAAGAGCAGATGTTAATGATTTTGATGATTAAAAAAAGAGTTGTTCATGGATCTGCCATTTACAGTGATTGCATTCTTTCCCACCCTCCCAACTTCTTGTCCTTTGATATCAGGGCAGAAGGCTCTTCTCTTCTGCTCTGAGCTGATGTCATCTGGAAATACTCTCCTTCCTTGCTCTGGAAGATGTGGCCTGATTTCAGAAAAAAAACACATTTCTGAACACTCTTACAGGACTTCTGTTGGCAGTGACCCTGGTCTGCCCAGTTGAAGGGGACTCTGGTTTCCAGAATTTTAAGAACAGCCTGTGCCAATGACAGACGAGGTATTGCTGCCCAGGGGCCCATAGTCAAGACCTGTTGGAGAGGCCCATGGTTTTAAAATGCCCTTGGGAGTTGATTTATGTTAAAATATCCTTGAACCTGCTTTCTTAGCAATGCCTGCTTAGACTTCTCAAAAAGGTCAAGCCTACCTCCTTTTAGAGTAACCTATAATAAGCTTACTCTATAATATTTTCATTTGATAACATATGAAGACTAGAAGCAGAGGAGTAGTGATGTGCCAGTAAAGCTTAACAACCGGCTCTCTGGGGGAAACAGCCTTGAGTTGTAGCAGTTGCTTATTTCCGTGGTGTAAATACTCGCATCACAGCCAATTTCAAGCTGTCTCCCTGAATGTTGAATCGGGAAGAGGTGCCTGTAATTGGCGCTCACTAGCCAAGACCAGCTCCAGCCCAGCCACTGCTTTAGACTAAGGAATAGCAGAAGAAGAGAACACAGAACTTGGAGAACAAAGACCTGGCTTGGATTCCAGATGTGCTCTTTCCTAATTTAGGTAAGTTACTTTTGGATTCTCTG
This sequence comes from Platanista minor, assembly GCA_004363435.1. Lineage (NCBI taxonomy): Eukaryota > Metazoa > Chordata > Mammalia > Artiodactyla > Platanistidae > Platanista > Platanista minor. Next base: position 1,395 of record RJWK010002941.1, read on the forward strand.
TGAGTGCCTCTGAAAATTAGGAGAAAGAGTGCTTTTCCAGCTGAGTGTGAATCAAATGAGGAAACACGTGGGGACATTTTCTCTGGCAAGAGAAGCATTATCTTGATCCCCACCTCACCTGAGAGGTGCGTGGATTGTACCATGGGCACCACCTGATTCCTCTCATTTCATCCTACTACACCTTCTCATGTGTAAAATATCCTATTTTACAAAATAAAAATAGTCTTGGAGAAGTGAAGAAATACCCTCGTAAAAGATACCAGTCCCTGCCTGCGTATCTATACAGCCCATTCATTGCACCCTCTGTGAGATGCTTAATGATTTCCCTTTTAAGCTGTGAAAATATTCCTTGTAGACTGATGAATAGCCCCTTGGAATCTCAAAGTCGGGACAGATCTCCTACCTAGAGGGAGGTAGCAAGACCCCTGTGTTATACCAATTCAAGTATCATCCTTTTATCTCTTCCCACCCATTAAAGAATGATGCGCTGTGTACAAAAGATATTCCTGTGTTCTCTGAACACAGGGTCGATTGCTCTTCAGGAGTTGTGGAGACCAGCTAAGCCATATCATTGACTTATTTACATTTCACTCCTTAAGGAGGTAACACAAAAAGATCACAAATTTGGGACTGCAGGGTCCTGGCTTCTCCTCCCATTTCTTCCATTTACTAGATGGCTGACTTAGGCTGAGTTCCTCCCTTCTCATTGTGTCAGAAGAACCTCATCTAGAAAACAAGGATATGCATAAATTCCTCATTAACTCTGTGTGTGTGTGTGTGTGTGTGTGTGTGTGTGAGAGAGAGAGAGAGAGAGAGAGAGAGAGAGAGAGAGAGAGAGAGAGAGAGAACTCGGATAATTTAAGTGTAAGCTCCTTGAAGGCAGAGCCTGCCTCTCCCAGCTTTTCACCTTCAGAATGTATTCAGTGGCAATGTTGTCCCTATTTGAAGAATAACTGGGTCATGTGTCTGGAACAAAAATCACCACCAGAAGTCACTTTAGAGATGCCAGTGATATTGAATCTAGTCCCAAAGAGCCTATAAAAACCTCTTCAGACTTTTGGAAAATGACAGCTCTATGGTTGTACAATTTCCAAATCAAGACAAGACACATATTTCTTCATTGTGAGCTTACTTTCAATGTGAAACGACCTCTCGAAAGCAACCACCACAAACAGCTAATAAATTGGGAATAAATAACGTACAACGTTGCAAATTGCATCCACAATAATCTGTCATATATACATCTGCTATGGATTGTGCAAGACAACCATACCCCTTGATTTAACTGGACCAATGAGAGGTGACATATACATTATGATGGTCCCATTGACATTCTTTTGCACCCAAGGAATCAAATCAATGCCTACTTGTGTATTAAGCACTATGAGGTCCTTTCTCCCCTGGAAGTGAACATGTGTTGCTATTAGCCTGGGCTTGGAGGGGTGGGAAGAGAACCCCAGGGTGCAGTGGGGACGCCAGGCAATATCCTATTGATTTCAGTGGGACCATGTGTTCTTTGAAATGCCCTGCAATGGTCGCAGAGGATCTCTTTCTAGGTCCGGCTGCAATGTTAATAGAAGTTTAATTCTAGCTGTTTCAGTCCTGGTTCTCAGAGAGCAGAGTATTAAAGCAGTGCTGAGACAACTATCAGATGGAATACATTTTGCACCATCCTTCCCCAGGAGAGATTAGAGTGCTGGTCTCTCCCATTGGAGGGCAGGGCAGGGAATGGAATCATCATGTGGCATAGGGGTCCTCAGGAAAGGGAAGCACAGAAGGAAGCTCTTCCTCCTTACTCAAGGGCAGGTTGACGGTGTCCAGAAAGCACATCTCCTGATGGCCATGCCTGCCCCCACCTGCATTATGCAAATCCACTTCTCCTACAAGCTTCTATTCACTGGTTCACTGGCGGGCTGGAAACCCAGCCTTCCCGAGCCCTGGAGCCTGGAAGCTGAGCAGCTCTAGGCAATTATCTGTTTTGAAGGAATACACTGATTTGACATTCTTAAGAAGTCACAGACGTCTGATTTCATAATATAATTTGTAGAAGTAAAAAAGGCAAGTTAAACATTTGCTTACACATATCATGTTTACATGTGTTCAAAGAACTTTCCAAAACTTTGCAGTCTCATCCAACTGCATCTTTTTTAAGCTCGCTTCGCTCTTGTAGGTTTGCAAACAAATTCCACAGCACATTCAACCGCAAATTGATTTACTTTTGGGGAAACTCCTTGAGTTTCGCAACTTTCTTCTTGCTGTTTAACATACACACAGATGCAAAAAAGAAAAAACAATCTCCTAACACAGGAACACAAATCTGGCATTCGGAGGAGTCGATTTTTTCATTTATTCTCAAAGTGAAGGGAAAGCAGCAATGGATGCGATCCAGATTACCAAGGAGTGTGCAAATGACTTCTTGGGCCCCGCTGGCAGTGTGAGTGACAGTGCATCTCAGGGCGGGGAGGCTGAGGGAGAGAGGAGCGTCCCCTTGCGAGGGAAGACCATTCATTTAGCGCGTAACCTGGATGTCCGGCTTTCCATCAGTCAGGGAAGGGCATCACCACCCTCTCAAGCATTCAAGACTGTGAGCCATCTTCAGCTATGTTGTCTACTGTACCTCCCACTGGATAATCAGTCCCTGAGGTTGAGTCCCACTGACTGGAACCCTCTCATGTATCTTGAATGCCCTTATCTTGCTTATCCATTCCTACTGCCCTATCACCTAGCCCTTGGACTCTGGCAATAGCCTCCCCGACATTTTGCAGATCCAGCCTCCTTCTGTCCCATACATGCTCCTCATTGCTGCCAGAGGCAGAAATACAGACTGTCCATCTGATCCCTTGTTAAACTTACAAGGCCTCTCCTTCCTTCAGGATAAAGGGTCAGCTCCTTAACTTTGGAAGTCTTTTATGATCAAGGTCCTGCTTTCTTAAGAACCTGGTCTCCATGAGCATCTCTCAGGCTCCAACCAAATTCTGCTTATGTGCCATTCTGGCCATCCCACAGGGCCTTTGCACATGCTGTTCCACTGACTATGAGCAGCCTCTTAACCATTTTCACCTGGAAGACTCCTACTCGTCCTTCAAAATCAGCTCAGATACTATGTCTGGAAATCATCCTTGAGCCCCCAGGACAGGGTTAAGACTTTCTTCCCCTTGTTCCTAGTATCCTACACTTCTCTGCCATAGCGTCTGTTAACTTCAATGATTGCTTGCCTCTTTCTTGATGCATATCTCACTAAAACTTAATTTTCACAAGAGCTGGGCTGTATTTATTATGAGCTTTGCAAAACTCTATCTCCTTTAGAACCACGTTTTGATCACCTCTGTACCTACAACAACAAACACAGGTCCTGGAATGTGGTAGATGCTGCAGAAAGGTTTCACATGAATGAATGCATAAATGAATTAATTAGATAATGAAAAAGGAAAGGTGTGTAGTAACCCAGAAGGCTACAGCTCAGACCCTTCTACCTGGCAAAGGTCCCTCACAAAGGAACCAAAATTTATTACTTAAGAGTCAGGCCACTGAAAGTAGCAGACTCCGTGGACAGTGGGTAGGAAAACCACTACCTCAGGGGTCTGCAAAAAAAGCTACATCATTGCATCGGCCCCTCATCTTTAGACCTTACCCTCGTTCCTTCCCACTTATTGCTGCATCTGATGGTTTGACTTTCTGGAGATGCTGGAGAGAGCCTCAGAGAAGGTGAGGGTGTAAGGAGAGTGTTAACACCTGGAGGGGGTCACACAAGAGAGCCAGAGAGATGGAGAGAGGGACGGCAGGGGGCCTCTTCCTGCAGCTGAGCTGGCCCAAGGCTTATCTGGCCAAGGATCTCAAATGAACCAAGCCAGCTTCTCCTTGGCTGGAGTTTCAGAATATCCCATGCCCTACAGCCTGTGTCATGAGAGGGGATGGAGACGGCAACCTCTGATGAACGGGCTCCGTGGAAAGCAACAGCCACGGCACACAATGAAGGAGGCAGAAGTTTACCAACAGATAGGACTTTCAATCTGCCTGACTTCTGTCCCGGAATAATGGAGCATCTGTCCAGCCTCCCGCATTCCAAGGTTTTCCGTTTTGCTTTTGTTTGCTTTCAAGAAGTTTGTAAGTAACCCAGTGTCCAGGCCATAAAGGGTGACTCCGGAAAGATCTCGTTGGATTGTGACCTGGTTGGCAGCTCGCTGCCCCGGGGCAGTCCTCATCCCCAGCCAGAGCTCCGCCATTAAGGCCTGGAAACCCACAGAGATAATAGGAACCAGGCAGGGAAAGTGAAGCTGAAACCAGGAATGTGTGGCCGAGGCTTCCAGCTCTGCTCAGCTGTGTGAGGCCCGGTTCAGTCACGCATTGCTGCAGCTGGGATGCTCCAAACGAGTGTGTTGGCAACGGGGCGCCTGGGCTCGGGCTCCGGGGCTTTCTGGGTGCCTTTGTCCAAGCTGACAGCCGCCAGGGACCCCTCCCTGGTTCCTAGGAGCCAGCCTAGTGTTGAAACTCTGGCCCCGTGGGACTCAGCCAAAATGTGAGCAATGGATTGGAGACTCCCAGTCTATTCTTCGGCCTGGTCCTCCCAGGCTTTTGGAGCAAAGCAGGAGGCAAAGGCCTGGATACAGTAGAATTATTTTGGCAAAGGGCTCCTTCCTATAGGCCTGCAGACCTCGAGGTGTGACTCACGACCAGAAGGAAGCAGGCATGGACACTGTCTTCCAGGGTGGTCACCTGAAGGAACCGTGGACAGAAAATTAATCGGAGGCTATCAATCTAACTTCAGAAGTCCCCCCGCAACTGTACTTGGAAGAGAAAATGAACAGCAAAGATGATGTTCAGCGAGACTGTGGCCTGATGGTCCCTTATCTGTTCCAGTATTTTCCAAGAGGCATGAGCTACTAACCTGGCTCCTCTCTGCCACCACACGCACACCATCTCGGAACTTCCAGGTTGCCGAGGGCCTCAGTGTCAATGTCATTCAGAAGCACCATCTTCTAACCTTCAGTCTCCCTACAGATCAGACACCTCTTGCTGCAGGCTGCACTGCCCATCATGGAAGCTCTGTGCCTCCAAGGCCAACACAACTGCTCTGGGCAAGGTGTGTCAAGGTGGGAGGTGGGAGACTGGGGCAAGAGCTTTGGAAAATGCTAATGCGGTTCAGATCATGACTCGCCCTCAGGACCTGAGGGGAGCAGAGGCTGAGGATGGAGACAGGAGTGTCTTCAGGGCCTGGCAACATATGTGACATTAAGTTATGTGAATGGTCTACCAGTAGCTGGATCTTCTCCTTTTTGCTTTGTGTCTTTCACCTTGGTTTTTTTTTCCATGGAAAAGCTGGTGTGATTCATAAAACAGAGTCGTCAAGTGGATTGACAACATGCGTAAAGGTGCTGTTTTATTACCTGCATGCTTGTGTATATGTGTATGTGTGTGTGTGTAGAATGGATATAGATTTGATAGATAGATAGATAGATAGATGATAGATAGGTAGAGGATAGATGTTTAATCATTATAAAAGAGAATTGATTCTCATTGTAGAAAATTTGGAAAATATCTATAGGTAAGAAAATGCAAAACTTTCATGACTGCATCACTCAGAGATTAAAAACGATTCACATCTTAATGTACTTCATTTTTTAGCAAATATTATTTTACATATTTGAGATCACACTGAATAAGCGATGGTACCTGGCTTTTTTCAGTTAATGTTGTGTTGTAAGTAAGTCTTGTTTTCCCCCTTCCTTGAGACATAATTTTGTTTTAGGTTAATTTTCATTTTGTTTAATAAAGATAAATAAAGAAAGAAAGATTTTTCATTATATTTGAGAGAGTAAGACAACAGAATTCCTGAATTACTTTTAGATGCTTCAGCTGTTGCTATTTGCCCACTCTCTGGGTTTCTACAGCCTATTGGTAGTTTGAGCAAAAGATAAATCACACACTATCCATGCCCAAGCTATAGGTCAGTTGTGTGAAAGGAAATTAGCCATACTGAGCTGAAAGGTAGTCTGATCTCCTTACAGAAGAGTCATGTGATTGCTCTGTCTGTGGAAACTTAGGTTGCTTCCATGTCCTGGCTATTGTAAATAGTGCTGCAGTGAACATTGGGGTGCATATGTCTTTTTGAATGATGTTTTCCTCAGGGTATGTGCCCAGTAGTGGGATTGCTGGGTCATACGGTAGTTCTATTTTTAGTTTTTTAAGGAACCTCCATACTGTTCTCCACAGCGACGATATCAATTTACATTCCTACCAACAGTGCAGTTGGGTTCCCTTTTCTCCACACCCTTTCCAGCATTTGTTGTTTGTAGATTTTTTGACAATGGCCATTCTGACTGGCGTGAGTGAGGTGATACCTCATGGTACGTTTGATTTTCACTTCTCTAATAATTAGTAGTGTTGGCCATCTTTTCATGTGTTTGTTGGCCATCTGTATGTCTTCCTTGGAGAAATGTCTGTTTAGGTCTTCTGCCCACATATACACAATGGAATATTACTCAGCCATAAAAAGGAGTGAAATTGGGTCATTTGCAGAGACGTGGATGGACCTAGAGTATGTCATACAGAGTGAAGTAAATTGGAAAGAGAAAAACAAATATCACATATTAATGCATATACATGGAATCTAGAAAAATGGCATAGATGATCTTATTTGCAAAAGAGAAATAGAGACACAGACGTAGAGAACAAATGTATGGATACCAAGGGGGACAGGGGAGGTGGGATGAATTGGGAGATTGGGATGGACATATATACACAATTGATACCATGTATAAAATAGATAACTAATGAGAACCTACTGTAGAGCACAGGTAACTCTACTCTGTTGTGACCTAAATGGGGAGGAAATTAAAAAAAGAGGGCATATATGTATACGTAGAGCTGATTCACAGTTTTTGCTGTATAGCAGAAACTAACACAACACTGTAAAGCAACTATACTCCAATAAAAATTAATAATAAAAAGAGAAGTCATGCCAGGCCCATGGAGGCAGAGGAGGAGTCTGATGCCACAAACAGCCAGGGGACAGAAGAAGCCATGGGGCGTGGGAGCCCCTGCTTCTGACAACTCTGGGGGGAGGTTGCCGGCGTGTTTAACTTTTCATTAGCTGTTTTATTGCTGTGTTTGTTTACTCTAGTATGGAAATCCGCAGGTAAGCGATAACCTTGCATTCCAACTGTAAGTAAACGTGGTGTTTCTTAACCAAATTGAAAACATTCAGACCATGCCCAGATAGAAGTTTGGTGAGGCATTTTCAGTTGGTCGTGCCAAAATGAGACAGGAACATTTTTTTTTCTTCCTCGTTGTATGTGTGTGAAGTTTGGGAGAGGGATGTACAGGGGGTGTGGGGTAGTCGAGCAAAAGGAAAACTTCATCCTACCGTGACATCAAACCTTTATTTCATTTTGCCAGAATTGGTTTGAAAACACAAAACACAACAAGACAAAAAAGCCCTCTGCTTGGTCGTGCACCCAACTTGCCAATTTGTAGATCTGCCCGTAGATGTGCAGATACATAATGGCTCATTTTATCTAAGAACACTTGGGAAATTTTCCAGTGATATTCTTTCAGGAGCTGCTCGGTGTTGTACACCATGCCAGACAGGTGCATCCAAAGACAAGTTATGTCCTAGACCTGCATCCAGGAACTTTGTAACCATGTATCAGTGAAAAAATGGGATAAATGATGGTCAGCTAAGGCAGACATATAAGGAGGAAATGATTTCCATTTGGGGACATCAGGATAATTTCTTATATATCTTAAGATGATTTCTTAATTATCCTTGCATATTCTAAAGGATAATTATTAGACCAAGAGATGTTAGTGAAACAGATGTGGATTTTGGTGTTACTTAGCTGGGTGGCCTTAGGTAAAGGCCCTCCTTCCTCCGTACCTCAGTGTCCCCATCTTTAAAGTGAGGCCAGTGCTAGTTTCTGCCTGTGAGGGTGTTGTGAGAGGTCAAAGCGACTATAAGTATCCTACCTGCATATATAAGGTACTCACTAAAGAGCAATCATAGAAAAAAAGCCATAGTTGTCATTAAACCAGTGAAGGACTTCATGTGACCATAGCATGTCTCATTCTAATTCACAATTGTCCTGGTGACATCTCCCATATGTGGCTGCCACAGCCCAGGCATCATACCTGAAAAGGAGAAGATCGTCACAACACCTGCATATTGAGCATCTTCCATGTGTCACTGTCAATATATTTTCTCTCACTAACAGTTAGAGGTGGCAGAGGTTTGTGAGGAGGTCCTACCTGCTCGCACTCACACATAGAGCAGGAAATGAGTCCAAACTGAAGCCAAAGCCAGCTGAAGTCTGGTCCTATGTTCTGGGTACCACACCGCACTGATCCTCATCCTGCCTCTCGCTGGATTGGTGAGTGGATTCCATGAGACAATGCATGCAAGGCAGCCAGTGGAGGACCACTTGTTGCTTGTACCTACCAGGCATTCTTCCCTTCAAAGTTACTGGGCACACACTATGGACGAGGATATATACTGGGCACTGGGGGTCAGAATCAAATAAATCCCCATCCTATTTTAAAGGATTCTGTAATCCAGAGGAGTGAAGTCTGTGTAGACAGTAAATGAAGCACAGTATAATGTGGATTGGGGGAAGGATGTTTTATATGCCTCCCAACCACTTCATCTTTTCTCCTGGTCTAGATCACTCTCTTGCCTCTCACACCTCTTGTGAGATCCTTGTTTGGATAGAGCTTTGAACTTTCAAGTCCTTTTTGGCCTTTTCCCACAGCATTCTCTGCTTACTTCTGTCTACAGGACATACTGAAGTCCTTCCTCCAGAAAGATTTTTCTCCTTCCTGAAATTCTAGTGAGAAACTATACAGCCCACTCTTGAACATACACGTGCCACTTTTCTCCAACAGTTGTTTTGCACCTCGGTCTTGTCTTATTCTTATGGTTCTATTGACGATGTAAGGTTATAAAACTCGCGAGTTTCTGTTTCTCCCAGCAGAGTCGTCAGTGCACAGTAGGCAGTTAGCAGGTGTGTTTTGATTTACCAACTCTGCAGCCTCCTGAAAGTGAATCAGGGAGGTAAATACACCTCTGGAGATGCAGGAGCTGGCATTGCAGAGCCCAGCCAAGCAAAGGCCAATCAAAGCTTGTGTGCCAAAAGGGGCCACTGAGATGCGCTCAATCAATGAGTCAGATCCAATAGTCTTCAGGACTCCGGATGAGCCCTGTTCATTTTGGCGTAAGATGAGGGGCAAGCCTGCGGTGTGTTGGAAACAGAATTCATCAATGCAACCTCTCCAGATGAGCAGACCAGCCCTGTGTTGGGATAGAATGTTGCCGAAACAGTCTCCTCTGTCTAGGTGGCCAAAATGATCGGGTTTTATCTGCTGATACGGATCAGATTTGAAAGCAGATCCCTTTTCGCCCTTATTGACTGATGCATGTGTTTTGCGGGCTCATAAGGTTTCTGGTACTGTCAGGTTGGCTTGGTGAATCTTTGACTGCCAGTCTCCATCAAGAGCACTCCCATGCTAGTGGCACTGACCCTTAAGCAAACAGTTGCTTCCATCAGCTACGACTCTGGTCTTTTCATATCCAGACTCAATATTTTTACCATTTGGGCACTGACTCATTTGAAAGGGCGAGGTTTGCAGACTTTGCCATTAGCCCAGGCTCTAGGAAGCACAGAGGTGCAGTTCAGAGTCTTGGTGGTTCTGCTTATAACCCAACCAAAAGAGAGAACTAGATTATTTTTTTAATTGAAGTATAGTAGATTTAGTTTCTGGTGTACAACAAAGTGATTCAGTTATACATATACATACATATTCTTTTCCATTATGGCTTATTAAAGGGTATTGAATCTAGCTCCCTGTGTCATACAGTAGGACCTTGTTGTTTATCTATTTTATAAATAGTAGTTTGCGTCTGCTAATCCCAAACTCCTAATTTATCCCTCCCCCGCCCCCTTTCCCCTTTGGTAAACATAAGTTTGTTTTCTATGTCTATGAGTCTGTTTCTGTTTTGTAAATAAGTTCATTTGTGTCATATTTTAAATTCCACGTATAAGTGATATCATATGGTATTTGTCTTTCTATAAGAAAGATCTAGATTAATGTTGGTGCCTAGAGATCATGGTGGTCCTTTTGGAGTGAAAGCAGTGAATATGTGTACAGATCTGGTTGGAGGGCATATACATTCCCTTTGAAAGGGAAATCTTTCCCTTTGAAAGGTTTCTCTTGGCAAAAATAAAACCATAGGAGGGAGTAATCTTGTGACCATTCGTTTAGCACAATCTGCTTACATGGCAGATGTGTCAGGAACCACGTGGAGGGTTAATGAGGAATAAATTTATAGGGCAAAGACTCTGTACTTAAGATACTCAGGGCTGTACATGAATCCCAAACTCTTAATTTATCCCTTCCCCGCCCACCTTTCCCCTTCGGTAAGCATAACTTTGTTTTGTTTTCAAAGTCTGTGAGTATGTTTCTGTTTTGTAAATAAGTTAGTGTGTGTCATTTTTTTTAGATTCCACGTGTAAGTGATATCATATGATATTTGTCTTTCTCTGTCCGACTTACTTCACTTAGTAGGATAATCTCTAGGTCAGTCTATGTTGCTGCAAATGACATTATTTCCTTCTTTTTCATGGCTGAGTAATATTCCATTATACACATGTGCCACATCTTCTTTATCCGTTCTTTGTCAATGGACATTTAGGTTGCATCAACGTCTTGACTATTGTAAGTAGTGCTAGTGAACTAGCACTACTTACAATAGTGAACATTGAAGCAACCTAACTAGTAGTTAACTAGTAGTGAACATTAGGGTGCATGTATCTTTTTTGAATTATGGTTCTCTCCAGATTTATCCCCAGGAGTGGGATTGCTGCATCATATGGTACTTCTATTTTTAATTTTTTAAGGAACCTCCATACTATTCTCCCTAGTGGCTGTACCAATTTATATTCCCACTAACAGTGTTACTATGTATAAAATAATCAACAAGGACCTACTGTATAGCACAGGGAAATCTACTCAGTATTCTGTAATAACCTATATAGGAAAAGAATCTGAAAAATCCTGGATATATGTATACTTATAACTGAATCACTTTGCTGTACACCTGAAACTAATACAACACTGTAAATCAGTTATACTCCAATATAAAATAAAAAATTAAATTAAAAAAAAAAGATACTGAGGGCTGCCCACCACGCTTGGGATGACCATACTACATACAATAAAGGAGGGTTTTATAGAGTCCCATGAGGTATGGAGAGGCCCAGGCTTTGAGGTCAGGCAGAAAATGGGTCCCAAGTCCCAGTCTACCCTAATTTAGCTATTTGTCCTTGGGCTCAGTTTTGTTCCCCAAATCTTTCTGAATTTGAGGGGTTTTTTTCTTCTGTAAAATGTAATATTATGTAGGTATGCCAAGCACTTAGCACCTAACCCAACACCCAATACCTGCTAAACATATGTGAGCTTTATTTATTTTTTATTTTTATTATTTTTTTTTGCGGTATGCGGGCCTCTCACTGTCGTGGCCTCTCCCGTTGCGGAGCACAGGCTCCGGACGCGCAGGCTCAGCGGCCATGGCTCACGGGCCCAGCCGCTCCGCGGCATGTGGGCTCTTCCCGGACCGGGGCACGAACCCGTGTCCCCTGCATCGGCAGGCGGACTCTCAACCATTGCGCCACCAGGGAAGCCCGCGAGCTTTATTTTTACCATCATTATTTTATTACTTTCACCATCATCCTCCTCCTCATCATCATCTCTACTTAGTGGATGAGAGATGGCTTCACAGTAAAGAGATAATCGAGTAAGATTTTGAAAGACATGCAGGGATTGCTCAGGTACCTGAAGGCAGAAGCGCATCCCAGAGAGAAGAGTTTGTGCAAAGACTCAAAGGTATGGGGGGCGGGGGGACTGGGCTACTTTCAGAGATAAGCACCAGTTGAAATACTGAAGCAAAGGATGGATTTCTGGATCACCTGGGGCAGAAGGTGTTGGCATATAGGTCTTTGAAGAGGTGAGGTGTAGGCTGATAGATGGTGATCAAACCGTGAGAAGTCTTGAATGGGATGCTAAGCAACTAAGTAGAAGTTACTGATGACATTGGACCAAATGTTAGCATGGTGGTCAGAGTGGAAACTGGGCTGGAGGAAACTTGGAGATAAGCTCATCTAGAGAGATCAGGAAGAAATGGTACCCAAGGAATGCAGTTAGTACTAAAAGCAGCCAACCATCAGAAATGCAAGACAGGTGGCTAAGGTTTATCTCCAAAGGTCATGCGATGGATCTCTCACCCCCTTGCACTCTGAAAAGAACTTTTCCTTCTTTAGTTCATGAAACAATTAAAAAGCTGCAATTTGGATTTTTATTTGCAAAGCATTCTATGACTGCAAAACTGACAACATTCTTGTCAGATTTGAAATGTGATTCTTTCTTCTGATCTCTCAGTTTGGTGGCCACGGGTGAGTTGAATCCCATATAGCTAAGAGAATCTGCTTCCAAGATAATCTGCCTTCTAGCAAATGGCATCTGTCAGTCCATATCTTTTAGAGAGCCTGAAATAATTATTTGGGGGGAAGAAAAAAAAAAGAAAAAAGAAATAGTATAGAATTTCTTCTTTAAGTAATGGAATCTCTGGTTCTATTTAAAAGAGATTTTAATTTAAAAATGCATGATCCCAACTTTTCAGGAAGATTTCTACTGTGTAATGTAACAGACCCCTGAAAAATCGCTTCTAGTTTATTCAGAACTGGTGCTAGGAATATAGAGATGAAAAACAAAAAAACGTTGTCCTTGCCCTTAGAGGGCCAATGTCCAACACAGGACACTGACATGAAAGTGCTCGAATGAAGGTGATACAGCAGCCAGAGTGGGAGCCCAGAGAAGCAGCCTCATATGCCTGGGAGAAGAAGGCAGAGCTTTTGTAGGTAGATGAAGAAAGCCTTCTGTGCCATGGTGGTGGAGATATATTTGCCATATGGACACCATATTTTCTGAATCAAAATCGGGATAGATGATCTGACACAATGTCTGTCGATGGGACAGAATATTTGAAATCAAGGCTGTCCAAAGAAACTCAGGACATATGGCCGCCATAACTGATCATTACTGTGCATACGGGAGGGCATAGTTTGATCCACAGAATAACCAAAGCCAAGATTCAGGCAGAAAATTTACATTAATGTTTAACTGCAGATGTGTAAGAACTATATCTCCTGACCTTATCTATCAGAGTAGGCAAAGGGTAGGGGAGTGCTAATGAATTCATAGCAATCCTAAACAAAGCCAGGCATGTCAGAATGTTAGAATGACAGGGCTGGAAATACCCTTAATGACCACCTGGTCTAAACTTCACCCTGCTGCTCGACTGGAGAAATTGAGGCTCATCCTTCAAAAGCATGTAACTGCTATGGGCCAGAGCTGGCCTAAGGTGTTGTCCAAAGCTCAACTCAGTGCTGCAGTTCTTTAGGGCTGAATTTGGGGATATTCCAGAAAATCCCATGAATTATTAGAAACCCCAAAATGCTGGCCTTGACCCCACTAAGGTGACATTCAGTAGAATACCACCTTGGCAAACAACCAGGGTGCCATATTTGATGACCTTGAACTCACATCTCACCAGGACATAGATGAGGATCCCAAGTGGAATATCAGCACCAGAACATTCAAGATGCAGAGGAAGTGGTTGTGACAAAAGTTGGCAATGCCACAGAGTCCCAAGGACACTAATTCTCTTATATTTTGCTGACAGTTCTCCATTGGTGGTGAATTAGTAACAAAAAGAAGGTTCGTAGCAAAAGAGTGGAGTATTTACTTATGAGTGTTCAGGAGTCAGGAGTTCAGTCTCAGCTGAGCAAGTAGAAAATCAAAAGTCCACGTGTCTCTCTCCAAGATGGCTCCAGGAAAGTATAGGAACCCACTCGATAACTAAACCCATTGATCTCTAATCTCCTATCTTTCTGACTTGGGAAGGGGCTGAGCTCTAGAATTGCATGACTTTGTACCTTCACAGTCCCTGCAAAATGTCAGATGCCTGCCCAGCATGTGAGAAGTGTAGACAAAGAAATGGCTTTTGACCTGGGGCTGACAAATATCAGCCCAGAGCTCTGAGATTAAAATGCATGGCAGACATTCTCCTCCTAGTGTGAGTTTGGGCTGGAGGAATGGTGATTAAAAAGGACCAATGGCATGGTCTGTGCTTGGGCTACGTGTATCTTCTTCTGGAATTCCAGAACAATCTCACCTTGGGAATCCAGATCTATTTGTGGGCATGTGGTACAGGCTGGAGACCACCAGTACATTTTTTTCCTTTTCCCTTCTTTTCTCTTCTCTGCTTTCCTTTCCTTTGCTTTGCTTCACTTCACATCCCTTTGCTTTTCATTGCTCCCTATCTGGACTGACATATACTACTGACTCAAATTAAGTATACATTGTTCCTTGGCCTAGGTGCTGTTAGGATCTAAGATACTCTCTAGATGTGTTGCTTATTCTTAGCCATCCATCTATGGATCCACCATCTACTCATCTACCCATCCGTCTCTTACCATCCTCCCAGCCAGGCATGTATACACCCTTCCCTTCAGGTCAGATCAGCAGGCATTTCCTGAATCACAGTTCAGTGTTAAGGACCCATGCAATCCCCTCTGGCAACAAAGATAAATGTGACCTAGACCTTGATTTAGAGATATCACTCCTAATCTAGAAGGCCGACTTGTAGTTACGTCTTGATAAGTGCTATAAGGGCTTGATAAGGGCAGTGACTGGGGTGCATACTGTGCAGCCTTTCAGTGAACAGAAGATGGCTATTTGAAGAGAGAAGGTGGGCAGGAAACACTAAGTTGAGTGTTGGTGAAGCAAAAGCACAGAGATGGGAAAAACTACCAGTTGCTGGACATTTCTAGAGGGAGGTAGAGGCTGACAGTGCCAAGCTGGAGAGCTAACAAGGCTCCATGGCAGAGCAAAAAATATAAGCTACCAACCATTCCAACAAGTGTGGTTTTTTGACCTCATCCTGTCATGCACTTAGGGTGACCAACTGTCCTGGTCCCCTTGGGACAAAAGAGATTCCCAGGATGCAGGACTTTCAGTTTCCAAGCTGCTGCACTCTCAGGCACACCAGAATGATGTGTATGGTGGGAAGACTAATGACCCCCAAAGATGAGCACACCCTAATTTTCCAAACCTGTGAATCTGTTACTTTCATGGCAAATAAGACTTTGCCCAGGCAATTACATTAAGAATTTTGAGATGGGGAGATTATTCTGGGCTACCCTGGTGGACTCAGTGTAATCACAAGCATCCTTAGAAGGGAAAGAGGGAGGAGGGTCAGAATCAGAGGAGATGAAATGATGAAAGCAGAGGTCAGAGTTACGCTGTTGGTGGAAGGGGCCACAAGCCAAGGAATGTGGGCTGTCTCTAGAAACTGGAAAATGCAAGGAACACATTCTCCTCCAGAGCCTCCAGAAGGTACACAACCCTTCTGACACCTAGATTGTTGCCCTATAACACCCATTTTGGACTCCTGAGCTCCGAAACTATAAGAGAATATATATGTGTTGTTTTAAGGCACTGAGTTTATGGTAATTTGTCATGGTAGCAACGGGAAACTAACACACTCTACTTCTCAAAAGGTATGTCTAAAAGGTGGGTGCAAGTGGTGACTTGCTGATTTTCCATTGCCACTGGCAGACCCTGGTTTCTCCCAAAGTACTATTATTTTATTAAGTACAGGGAGATATTGCAGGAAAAACGCAGAGCACTTTGAGATGCCAACCATTTATTGATCACCCCGGCATGGTGGGAACACTAGAGTGGGATTCAGGATGCTTTAGTATCTCTCTGGTTCTGCCTTTCCTGCCTCTGTGAGCTTGGCCCACTTCCCTGGACCTTCTGGTTCTTATTTATCTCTAAGACAAACTAAATGATATAGGTCTATCATTTCAAATTTATAAAGCTTTTACATATTATTAAGTGACCATGCATTCATAATGTAGTATCTGTGGTTGAGCATGTATTTTCAAGGGAAAGGTAACATTACCCCCAAATGGGCTAAAACTGGTTCTTGGAGGAATAGGGAAATATTACTCTATATTTAGAGTACAAGTATACAGACAGTACCTAACCAGGTATATAGTATATCTGTGGTATTAATATTTCATGCGGGGAGATGAGGAAAAAACTGTCAAAAAAGTCTCTTTCTGAGTATTCTAATGAAAAGAAATAATATCAAGAACCTCCTATCTAGTGAATGTACATCACATATTGCTATTCATTGACATGAACACACTGCTATATTTAAAATAGGTAACCAACAATGACCTACTGTATAGCACAGGGAACACTGCTCAATATTCTGTAGTAATCTAAATGGGAAAAGCATTTGAAAAAGAATAGATACATGGATATGTATAATTGAATCACTTTGCTGTACACCTGAAACTTACACAACGTTGTTAGTCAACTATGCTCCAATATAAAATTAAAAATACAATTTTTAAGGTATTTTAAATGGCACAGGGAAGATGATGGAGCAGATAAGCTATGGAACTTTATGGAGTCAGACTGATATAAGTTTAATTTCATCTTTTCACATAGCTATGTGGTCCCCACGAACTCTGAGCTTGGTCTCTTTATCTCGGAGAGAAAAGAATCCACCTAGGATTGTTGTTGGTGGTATTTAATTATATAACATAGACACAGAGATAGACTGATGGCTATAGAGTGGATTGATAGATACAGATATAGATGACATAGACACAGACATAGACATAGACAGACATAAACACACAACTGCACAGAGTACAGCCCAAAGTAATGACCCTCTCCTTTTCCTTCTAATGTTTTTTCTCCTTAGAAAAATGTCCTTTTGGGACCCTTCCCTTGCTGTCCCTCACCGATGTCCACTGCCACATATTTTTGCCCATAAAGTGAGTCAACAAATGGAGACCACCAACTTCATTTGAGCCCAAAATATTTGTGTTAGATTATTCCAGAGCCCAGGAAGCAGACAGCACTGGGATAGGTTGACCCCCTTGACCAATGATGAAAAATAAAGCCCACAGGGTGCCTTGCCCAAGCTCCCCCTGTTGGTCAGTCCCAGTGCTGCAACATGGTCCCAGGGTTTTTGACAATGACCTAATCCAACTGCAGCTGAGGGTTCAGCACAGAGGGTCTGTTTTGCCTCGTATCCTTGTTGCTTATGCTTCCAAAGACAGACTTTGTGTGGAAGCATCACATCTGCCTGCATTAAGAAGTGATAGAAGAATGGACACCCTGAGGCTTGTTGCTGTTAAAATGACGCCGTGTCATGACATAGTGTTCCCTTTGTGAATACCCACTGGAGAAAAATACATATCCAGACCCAGTATGGAGGGGATAGAAAGGCATCTTAGGGGCATATTTTTCTTCTTTAATCTGATGACCATAATGGATCGCAATTCATCCTGATTCCCTCTTTGCTCAGGCTTCAGGAAACTCAGAGCCAAATTTGTGTTACATCCCTAACATTTGTTCAGGGTTATCCTGTCTTTTATCTTATTTTGTTTTTTTTACGTTTTTTGGTTTTTTTTTTTCTTTCTTTATCTGTTCTGCTGTTCCTCTATCCTTCTCAGAACGCTGATAGGCTAACTTGCTCTCTGGACAACTAACACCGGCATTCATTCCTGGTAGAGGACTACACTCTTCTCTCCATTCGACTTCATTTCTGACTACATCAAGGGTTGTAGACCTGCCTTTCCTCACCAAGGATCGATGTTACACTTAGATGGTGACCCAGAAGACACGGCCCAGAAGATACAACTTGGACCTTTCTTTTTACTTGCACCTACCTTCAAGGATTAACTACTCAAAGCTACTTGAAAGAAAATGCTGGATTGAACTCTGAGAATTAAAGCCTGGTTTCAAGTTCAGACCAACAAATATATCATGACCACTTAATGTAGGTGCTTTTGAAATGGAGCTGAATGGACCCTCTAGTTCTGGAGCCCATAGGGTGGTTGGTGGGCAAACAGTTCAGTGCAGTCTTACAAGTGTCATGGCAAGAGAGGTGCCATGGGGCTCTGGGGACACAGTGGAGGGGCATGTTCACAGCCTGAGAGAATCAGGAGACACCTCCTGGAGCTTTCCCCAGGCATTTGAGCTGGATTTTAAAAGACAGGAAGTTGAAAACGTGCATCCACATAAAAACCTGCACACCAATGTTTATAGCAGCTTTACTGATCACTGCTAAAAGTTAGAAGCAGCCAAGCAGTCCTTCAATAGGTAAATGGATAAATAAAACTGTGGTACATCCCTACACTGGAATATTATTTGGCAATTAAAAGAAATGAGCTATCAAGCCTTGAAAAGACATGGAGAAACCTTAAATGAATATTACTTAGTGAAGGAAGCCAAGCTGAAAAAGCTACGTACTGGATGATTCCAACTATCTGACACAGAAAAGGCAAGACTATGGAGAAAACAGAAAGATCAGTGATTGCCAAGGTTTGGTGGCAGGGAGTGAGAGATCAAAACAAAACAAAACAAAACACAGGCAGGAGTAAAAAGGTAGTCAGGTGAAAAAACATTCCAGTTGTTGGCGATAGTGGGAACCAAGACACAATACTGGAAAAATGCAGAGCCTACTTCCATGAGGACAGGAAGTGTTGTGTTGTAGAAACTAAAATATTAGGGAGGGATATGGGGGTGGGGTAAGGACAGTGAGAAAGTGAACCAGACCCTAGGAACCTGGATTTTATCCTTAAGACAATGGGAATGTTTAAAAGAATCTAAGCACAGATGTGAATGGACACACTTATTGTCAACTGCCCACCGAGAAGAGGTGGATTTAGTATAAGCCCTCAACTTTGATTTCCTGCTCTGCTATTCCTCCCAGCATTGTCAGTATGAGAGACCTAAACAAATACACTTTTTCACATCTATTCTCTGAATTATATTTCACCAGAAATGCCAGTGGTTGGTGGGGCAGCCTAGAGCCAGGCAGTATGGGAGTCAATAAGACCAAACATATGGCTTATGGAAATCAGAAGTGTTTATTATGAAACTACTGTGTGCTGGGAAATTGCACATCCTCTCCCCCGACTCCTGACCGATCAAATGCTCTCTCCACTTCTGCTTGAACTTCTTTCAAACTTGGTATTCTACCTCTATCCATCAGATTTAAATTCTGCCAGCTTCTACCCATGAAGTTGTTTTTTGGTGTACTTAATACGACTGCAGGGAGGGCTAAGTACAGGCAGGACACTGATCATTAGGTCATTACGTTTATTTAGACTTCTGCAACCATAGTCTCTCAACACTATAGCTCATTATTAACCTTTTGAATTAGTTTCCTAGGGCTGCCATAGAAAATACCACCAACTGGGTGGCTTAAAACAAGAGGACCTCATTATCTCATAGTCCAGGGGGCCAGAAGTCTTGAAATTATGGTGTTGGCAGGGTTGCCTCCTTCTGGAGGCTCTGGGAGAATCCCTTGCATGTCTATCTCCTAGCTTCACCTAGCTGATGACCATCCTGGGCACTTCTTGGCTTGTGGCTGCATCACCCAGATCTCTGCCCCCATCTTCACATGGGCTTCTCCTCTTTGGGTCTCTTCTGTGTCTGTGTGTCTCAAAGCTCCATTTCCATCTCTTTTCTCTTACAAGGACCCCAGTCACTGGATTTAGGGCCCTCTCTAAATCCAGGATGATCTCATCTCAATATCCTTAACTTAATTATATCTGCAAAGACCCATTTCCAAATAAATTCCCAGGCACCAGGGGTTAGGAGTTGGTCATATCTCTTCAGTGAACACAATTCAACTCACTTCACCATTGCCTAGATGACCAAGACAAGGTTCAGAGTGGTTAAGTGACTGGCCCAAGCACACAGCTAGTCAGTAGAACAAAGTAAGACTGGAGGACAGCTCCTTTGATTACAAATCCCATCTCAGAAATGATCATCTCTGGATGTGGCAACTGGCTTGGAGATGTATGTATAGCATTCAGAGCCAGTGAGAATCAAGGTTGCGTTAGCTGGAACTTCTGGGAAAGAAAAGCATCCTTTCGCTTCTCTGTGAGTGCACTGGTTGTCTATCGCTGCACAACAATTTATCTCAAACTTATTGGCTTAAAACAACGAACATTTTTTATCTCACAGGTTCCATGGGTCAGGAATCGGCTGTGGCTTCACTGGGGCTTCTGTTTCAGGTTTGCCCACAGGCTGCCATGAAGGTGTTGGATGGGCCTGCCGTCATATCAAGGCTTGGCTGGAGAATGGTCTGTTTCCATGTTCACTCATGAGCTTGTTGGAAAACTCAGATCCTTGAAGGCTGGTAGACTGAGGGCTTTGGTTTCTCGATGGTAGTTGTCCAGAGACCATCCTCAATTCCTTGTCACAGGGGTTTCTCCATGGGGAAGCTCACATCGTGACAGCTTGCTTATTCAACAGCGAGCAATTGAAAAGAGCCAGAGAAGATGTGTAAGGAGGAGGGAAAAATCACCATCTAGTATAACCTAAACTTGGACATGAAGTCTCAATCCTTAAGTCACTAAGTCCAGCCCATATTCAAGAGGAGAGAATTGCACAAGGGCATTAATACCAAGAGGTAGGATCCTTCTGACCCATCTTGGGGGCTGTCTACCAGAGGGACTCACTAAAGCATACCTTCGATGTTCTTTGGATGGTGGTATGAGGAGGAGGACTAGGCAACCATTTTGCTCTGGTGAAGGGAAAGCTACGGGGTTCCCAGGAACCATGGCATACAATGCACCAACATCAAAGGACACAGAAAGAAGAGATCCAGAAGAACCAGGTCCTTGGCAACATGATCAAGCCTCTTGATCAAGCCTCACCTGAAGTCAGAAACCTCTGAACTTTTCAGAAAACACGGAGTCAATAAATTTAATTTACAGAAAGTTTTTTGGGTTTTTTTTTTTTTTTTTTGCGATACGCCAGCCTCTCACTGTCGTGGCCTCTCCTGTTGCAGAGCACAGTCTCCGGACGCGCAGGCTCAGAGGCCATGGCTCACGGGCCCAGCCGCTCCGCGGCATGTGGGATCCTCCCGGACCGGGGCACGAACCCGTGTCCCCTGCATCGGCAGGCAGACTCTCAACCACTGCGCCACCAGGGAAGCCCATACAGAAAGTTTTAACAGATGCATGACCCTGCATATACATACAGTCAATGTGCAGAAAAGAACTCCCTGAGTTTATTTGCCTCTTTAGATAGGTTACCAAACACAACCCTGTTTCATCATTTGTTATCATTTGCTTGCTAATAACCCACATCAGTTTTGTGAGCTGAACCTGGGTGGCCATCAGCAGCCTCGTGGTTGGGTTTTTATCTGCATCTGTATTCACTTTCCATGGAAGGACTCCTTAGAATTTATCAGGAGCCCAGAAGTCAAGCAGCTGATTAGGTTAAGGGCTGTCTGCACCCGAGCACAGAGTCAACATCCCCCCTGCCCAAGTCCCAGGGACTATTTCTTTTGCTGTGTTCACAGGTGGGTTTTTAACAAAATTAGTAATGAGATCTCGCCTCCAAATCCCTTCTCCCTGGTGAATTCACTGGGGGGAATCAGCTGGTCTGAGGAGTGCTCATGTGGCCTGTGTTTTTCAGCTGATGTTGAAATTCTACCATCTCCCTGCTTTGCCCCTCCACCTGTCCCCGCCCCCCCCCCCACAGCTAACCATTAACCCGTCTTTTCCTGTTTCACTGAAGAATTTGTCAACAGTGGCTTTGCCCCCCATCCTCTCTTTTCCTCAGACTCCAAGTGGCACCAACTTGTAGCAAGTCACAGGGCAATTATGGAGATGTATTTGTGATGTGGTCCTTTTTAGTTCTAAAGAATCTTACACTGTTCTTTAATCTTAATATGAGTTCCCTCTTCCTTCCTCTTACCCAATAAACAGTGTCAAATCTAGAGGCTTCAAGTTAGTTTTCTGATGAAAATTACAGGTGATGGAACCACACTGTCCGCTTTGGGGACTGTGACCCTCTCCCAGGTGGACACTTGGCTTGCCCACAACCTGCTCCGCCTTGATCAGAGAGGTAACAAATAACTATTCCCCAGACATGTAGCGTCTGACTCACAAGAAAAAAAATATGGGGGGAATAACAGGAAGGGTGTGGATTTTGTTTTGTCTTTCATTTTTTTTCTTTTCCCATTTTATTTGTAGAATTTTAATGACTAGCTAATAGTGGCCCCTTTCATTTATCTACTTTCCAATTTTAATGAATTCTTCTGGCTATAATTACCTAATTTCTGTATTTTAAATGACTAGACTCATACAGTTTGGAGCAAATTTTATCTTAACTTGATGGTATCATATAGTATCAAATACTGTGTAGGTATGGATTAATCAGTAAGCATATTCAGTTCTTGTGAGCTGAAGTTAGTTGTTAATTAAGGGGCATTGACAAAAGGAGGACTGGGGTTTATTGCTACTCTCCCAGGATAAAAATCTACTGTGAATTGGCTCAATTCTCCTGTTGTTTCTTTATTAAGTAAGGAAATGGCTTAACACTGTTAGGAGTGACCATTACAAACAGGCTCACTTGTCCCGTTTCAATGGATTTCCTCTTCTCTACACATCATATATTTAACATGGAAAAAGGGGTCTTGGGCTTCCCTGGTGGCGCAGTGGTTGAGAGTCCGCCTGCCGATGCAGGGGACACGGGTTCGTGCCCCGGTCTGGGAAGATCCCACATGCCACGGAGCGGCTGGGCCCGTGAGCCATGGCCGCTGAGCCTGCGCGTCCGGAGCCTGTGCTCCGCAACAGGAGAGGCCACAGCAGTGAGAGGCCCATGTACCACAAAAAAAAAAAAAAAAAAAAAAAAAAGGGGTCTTAGTGTCCTCACAAGCCATTTAGTTCTGAAAAGTTCACAGAAGATAAATATCAGGGACACCACTTCTAACAATAGTGAAAAATAAGATCCTTCCCTCATATAGATGTGGGTAGTAGGATTGGGCATTTCAACTTCTAAAGTTACTTGGGCTGTTTAGGATGCTAACGACAACCCTTGTACTAGGTACCACTTTTTGATTCTTTGCCTGGTGCTTCACTCCCATCAATTGGGATCCTCACAGCACTGCTGCAAGGTGTGGGCTAGGATGCCCACTCCACACCAACTTGAGAAAACTCAAGTCCCTTTTTTTTTTTGGCTGCACTACCCAGCATGTGGGGTCTTAGTTCCCCAACCAGGAATCGAACCGTGCTCCCTGCAGCAGAGTCCTAACCACTGGACCACCAGGGAAGTCCTGAGGAAACTTAAGTTCTGACAGATCATATCACCTGTTACAGTCACATATTTAGTCAAGCTCTTAAGCCAAAAATGTCCAATACTTATGCGTTTTTGTCCCCACCCCCTCTCTATTATACTACTTTATTGTTTATTAATTTTTCCTTTTGTAACACTCACACCAAATCTTTCTCACGTTCTGTTAGGCAAGGCTCACTGGATTAAGAAAGACAGTTGCTTGAACCTCCTCATCTTTTCCTGAGGTTTAGGCAGAAGCAGGCATGGTCTTCTTGAGACTAGGAGTCCCAGGTACAGGTGACAAGGGTCCAGGTGAGACCAGAAAAGGCAGGAGGTGAGGTGACTAATGGACTCCCACCATCCACCCACTGGGAACCCAGGGGGCCCAGGGGCTTGGAGTTGTTAGCCAGCCTAAAAGGGCATTTTCAACTATTTAGCCAGGATAAATAGGCTATTTAAACTGACCATATTTTGTTTTAAAACCAAGGGAATTCCTGGTTCAGCCTACCCCAGCTCTCTTAAGCTCACTGGGTAAAGAAGCTGAAGAGGAAACACCGGAGTCTCCAAGTGGCCTTTGTGACTAGAGAAGCTGCCAGAAAGGGGTTCCCGGAGAGCCCAGTGGAAGGTTTACACTCACAGGAGGAGGGGGGAAGGGAGAAGGGTGTACAGGGCAGGTAATGGTCACTGAACCCAAAATGACGAGGTTATAAAAAAGGTGAAGAAGGAAGGAGGGGGGCCACAGGGTGGGATGTAACCATCAACTACAGGACAGTGTGAAGGTTGCTTCGATGAGGCAAGTTCAGGCCACTCTGAGTGACCACCTGGCTGGGGAGGAGAGGGGTTGAGGTAAAGGTGGTGGACAAGATGGGCCCTAGCTGAAGCTAGAAGGCTGCCAAGTGCCAAGGAGTTAACAGGGCCAAGATGCAGGGGAGAGATTTTTAGGAAGGGGGGGGCAAATGTGCAGTGATCTCTTTAAATCTTCATTTAAATTTAATTTAAAATTAAAATGTAAATGTAAAATAATTTAAAATTAAGTTTAAATTGAAAGAAGGGGGCTTCCCTGGTGGCGCAGTGGTTGAGATGCAGGGGACACGGGTTCGTGCCCCGGTCCAGGAAGAGCCCACATGCCGCAGAGCGGCTGGGCCCGTGAGCCATGGCCGCTGAGCCTGCGCGTCCGGAGCCTGTGCTCCGCAACGGGAGAGGCCACAACAATGAGAGGCCCGCACACTGCAAAAGAAAAAAAAAAAAAAAAAAATTGAAAGAAGAATGCCTTTATGCATTTTCAGGGTGACTTTTTAGACTCTCCATGACCCAGATGGAATTATACCTCCTCCAGGAAGTCTTCCATGATGCTCCACATCTCATTCTCCGTCTCTCAGCATTCTCTGGAAAGTCACAAATTGTATTCTGATTTCTATCTAGACCCTCTTGTTTGTTTATAGCCCCAGCTCTATTGTGAGGTCTTGGGGAGCCGTATTTTTGCTGTGGAATTCCTCTGGTTTCTCCTGACAGATTTTGCTCATAAGAGCAGCTAAACTTATGGTTCTCAAGGACTAACTCTTTACAAATACTAGATTTCCTTCTATAAGAAAAACACAACAACACAAAATCTCACTGTGACATATTTGAAATTTCATTTTCTTTTAACCAAATTTTCTCTTCATTTTCAGTTTAACAATTTGAACTCTTTAGAAATTGCCTCTACATCAATGTATAAAAAATCCTAAACCTCAGGTTTCCAAGATTTCTGAAGTTAATCTGATTTATTTATATAGCACCCTCAAGTTTACAGGAAACTTATGGAATCATTTTCAGTTTTTCCTTCACAACAGACTGGATTTGTATTGTCTACATATTTCACAGATGAAAATGCTGAGGCACAGAGAATGACCAACGGTGAGCTCAATAAACCAGGAGAGGAAATGGACACAAGCTACCTAACATCAAATTCATGCTCATTTTGCCATAATACACTGGCTCTTATTTTGTCAAATTTTACTATAAAAGCAGATACAACCACATTTATTTTAAAACATTAACTGGAAACCCAGTGTAATGTGGAAAGACAGGCACCCACTGGGACTGAGTGATGTATGAAAAAGCTGTGTTGTATTGGTGGAAGGGTGCAGATGTATTTCTTTCTTCTCTTTTTTATATTTTATTATTATTATTTTGGGAGGGTTAGGTTTTTTCCCTTTTACTTTTCTTTTTCATTGAAGTGTAGATGATTTACAATGTTGTGTTAGTTTCAGGTGTACAGAAAAGTTATTCATATATATATATATATATATATATATATATATATATATTTCAGATTCTTTCCCATTATAGGTTATTACAAGATATCGAATATAGTTCCCTGTGCTATACAATAGGTCCTTCTTTCTCCTCTTTTAAGAAGAAAAATTGTGTAGTGAGGTATTGTGCTTTCCTTATTACACTAAGTTCAAGGTGTTGCAAAGAACTATTTGGAAAGGAACAAGGATGGTAGAACCACCTGTAATTTTTATTTATTTATTTTAACATCTTTATTGGAGTACACTTGCTTTACAATGCTGTATAACAAAGTGAATTAGCTATACGTATACATACATCCCCATATCCCCTCCCTCTTGTGTCTCCCTGCCTCCCACGCTCCCTATCCCACCCCTCTAGGTGGTCACAAAGCACCGAGTTGATCTCTCTGTGTTATGCGGCTGCTTCCCACGAGCTATCTATTTTATGTTTGGTAGTGTATACATGTCCATGCCACTCTCTCACTTTGTCCCAGCTTACCCTTCCCCCTCTCCCGCCTGTAATTTTTAAATCCAAAGGTGTTAACTATAAAATGTTCAAACCTGCAGACCAAAATCACTGTTGAGACCATGATGCTTTCAAGTAAAGAGGAAAAACTCACGAGGAGAGTGACCAACAGTTGGCACTCAAGTTTCAAAGTAATTTACCAGCTGGGAAGGACAATGGATTTGAGGTGAACAGGCTGAGCTGGAGGTGATAGCACTGTCCTGAGTCATGCTGCCTTCTGGGAGAGGGACAAGGGCTGTGAGCTCCTGAGCCAAAGGGGATCTTTCCCGGCCTTGTAGTTCTATTGAGACAGCACCTGGACTAAGTCGTGCAGCTTTGGGCTGCATGGTATGAGAAGGATGCATGCAGATTAGAAGACATTCAGCCAAGGGATCCAAGAATAATTCAAAGAAGAGTGAGATTACCTTTCATGAACAGATACAAAGACTGACTACTTACTCTAAATGACAACAGGAGGAGACCAGAAAGATAACTGAAAGATCCTGAAGACTGAAGGGCTAGAGGATTTGCTCTCTCTGGCATGAGGGTCTAGAACTGCAAAAACCAGAACAAATGTAAGATGCTAAAATGCAGTTTGCTTGGCAGACACACTCTTTTAATAAAACAGGAAAGTTATTTTCCTAGGAAGAGCTCAGAGTTAGGGAAACATTCAAAATCTATTCTTAGAAACTCAAAAACTGTATTTGTAAGGGAGGAACCATGTGTGGATCTGCTAGCATAGATCATCATCGATTACTATGACAATGTGACATAAAATAAAAAAAGCTCTGTGTTGATCAATCATGTGTGCATTCTACAACCAGAGCTTGGAGAATAGAAACAGGACACCTAAGATTCTTACAGCCATGACAGAATATAGAGTATCTCTTTGGAAGAAATTCTGGCATAAGCTTCAAAGAGAATACAGGTACATTTCTGGAAGTGTAAACTCAGTGATATTCAAAGAGAGAAGACGAGAGAACCGATTGGTGGGAAGAAGACCATTTTTTGAGGCAAAGTCCTGCCAAATTAATTCTGTAGCCAATCTCAAGAAAAACTGCGAGCATGAACAATTTGTTCAAAAATATATATTTCCATTCATTTTGCACATCCCTTCATGACTGGGAATTTAGTGGTGGGCAAGGGAGAAGGAACTTTCTAAGAAGTAAACTGTATACTGATGTCTGAAGTTTGGCTAGGAGTTAAAGAAGGTTGGGAAGAGAACAGCATATGGGAAGGCTGAGACACAGATAGCAGAGCCCAGTGCAGAATTAAGAGGAGTCCAATATGGTTACAAGGCCCAGAGGTGCAAGACACACAAACCCAGAGTTTATAACTCAGTCCAAGATATTTGTGAACCATGCAGAGGCTTTTGAACATTACCCCCAAACCAGCAGGGGAAACACTGAAAACTCTCACATAGAAAAATGACATGATAAACTTGGTATTTTAGAGCAAACATACTGGCTAGTAAATGGAGAATGGATGGAAAGGGTAAAATACTAGAGTCAAGGAGGTAAAATAGGAGTTTGTTGCAGAAGTCCAGAAAAGAAACAATGGTGGCCTAGACGAAGAGATGGAGGATGGTGATGGATTGAAGAGACTGAACAAATTTGAAAACTATTGTAAAGGAAACACCCAGAGGCCTTGCTGCTTAATCAGATGGGCAGGCTGATGTCCAGGGAGGCATCAGTAAAGTTGTCTAGGTTTCTCATTTGGATATTGAGCATGTGGTGATTCCATTCATGAGAAAACATTGAAATGGAATAAGGATTTAGGGGTGTGTAGAGAAAGAAAAGTAAAATCAGTTTGAAGCTATTGAGTCTGAGGGCTCTGGGAAATAGCCAAGCCTCAGGACAGGCATCACATCTGTGAATGGAAAGGTCTAGGGTGTAAAGAGAGGCAGGACTAGAGATGCAGCTCTGGGAGGCTTCAGCACATGAGTGGTTGCTACTGCCTGGAGAGTAGATGGATGACCAAGACACAATGAAAAGAATTATGATCATGATAGTTTAAAATGATATACAGCCAAGCTTGAGGAACATCAACACCTAATTGCTAGTAGAGGAAGACAGTCCTGGGAAGGAAGGAGAATGAGAAGCATTTGGAGATACAAGAAGGAACCCAAGATCCAGCGGCGTAGATACAAAGACTTTATGATGGGTCAGGCTTGGTTGATACAGAGATGAATCAGACAAACGTAGATTCTTTCACTGCCCAGAGAAGTTGGGAAGTCTTCTGAGAGAAAGTGACAATTGGTCTGTGTCTTGAAGGCCGAACAGAAATTGCTGGAAAAGAAGTCGTTTCCTTCCCAAGGGACTGAGCGTGCAAAGTCAGAAAGTCATGTGTGGCCCAGCGTGACATGACTGAAGCATGAGAAGCAATTGCATGTTGCACGTCCAAAGAGTTTGTGGTGAAGAGATGTCTGAGGGGACATGGATGTACAGGGGTTTAGAGCAGAAGCCTGTGCTAAGGAGCTTGTTAAATGTAGGGGCCCTCAGAGCTTTAATAGACGGTAAGGAGTATGTCCTCCTGGTTTAGAATCATGTGGTTAGAACCACCTAGAGACTACAGAACTATACAGAGAGGACATTTATTTAGGAAAGAGAATCAATAGCTTTTGCTCTGAATGCAGGAGATGCAGGGGTGGGGACTGCCTGGGGCTGGAAATCACTAATGATGTAGTGGTGCTTGTCTCCGGCATCTGGGTGGAGGATTCTGCTTTTCTGGGAAGACAAGAGGGGGCCAGTTTTAGAGGTTGACAGGGAATAATTTAATCAGAGTGAACCTAACTGTGACCTTTTCCACCCATTTGTGTATTTTCATAAAAGATAAAAATTAAGGGCTTCCCTGGTGGCGCAGTGGTTGAGAGTCCGCCTGCCGATGCAGGGGACGCGGGTTCATGCCCCGGTCCGGGAAGATCCCACATGCCGCGGAGCGGCTGGGCCCGTGAGCCATGGCCGCTGAGCCTGCGTGTCCGGAGCCTGTGCTCCGCAATGGGAGAGGCCACAACAGTGAGAGGCCCACGTACCGCCAAAAAAAAAAAAAAAAAAAAATTAAAAAATAAATAAAACACTAGTAGGCAGTAGTATTGGCTGGCTGGAGGCTAGGAATTAAGAGGCAATAAAAAAGATTCTCAAATCCTGGTGATGAATTTTTATTTGACTCCCCTAAAGTTAAGCCAGAGATCCCAGACCATTGCTCAACCTCCATCAGCATCATCAGTGTTACAGGGTCTTTGGAAGGGAGGGCAACTGCCATGAGATCAATCCATGTTCATGCTGACACTGAATTTGCCCTCAGAAAGGTTAAGTAACTTGCCCGTGGTCAGAGTTTAAAAATGGCTGAGTTGAATTTCTAGCCCAACTCATTCTGGTTCCCAAGGGGCTTTTTCCTTCTTTACATCAGCACTCTCTTTGCTTGTTGATCACACTTAGAATTGAGCAGTATTCTGCAAAACAGTTGGCTGACCCTACTGCTTCCTGACTTTTTAGCTGCTGAATTGCCATGGACCAGGAGGCTAAAAGTTAGTGGCGTGGGGCAGAGGGAATCAGTATGGTCATTACCAAGATGGTGGTTCCTGGTGACATTGATGAAAACCTCCTCTATGTGGCTGGTGAGGTTATGCTCTAATTACCTTTGATTTTTATCAGTGAATAAGCACCTCTCCTT
The DNA here is from genome assembly GCA_004363435.1 of Platanista minor. NCBI lineage: Eukaryota > Metazoa > Chordata > Mammalia > Artiodactyla > Platanistidae > Platanista > Platanista minor. The sequence goes on from RJWK010002941.1 coordinate 31,062, forward strand.
CTAGAAGCCCCCATAAAAATCCAGAGCAGAGGTAGCAGTTGGGATGGGACCACAGGCCTTCCTCATTTCCCACCCCTCCATATTTATTGAGCACCTCCTGGGTGAAGATGGCATGGGGCATTCTTCTCTTTCTTCTCGAGACGATTAGGCAGTTATATCCCTACACCAAAGATAATGAAAATGAACCTTAAAGACTACATTTTTCCAAGGTCGCATCTCAACCTGGGTTTCCATAGAAGTAAGTGTATACTTCTGAATAATAATTTACACATCTGTCTCCTCCATGATACAGTGAAAAACTGACCGGAGAAAGCTAAGTCTTCCATCTCAGAGTCCCCAGTGCTCAGCAGTTTTGGTGCATGTAGTTTGGGCTCCAGGCTCATAGCTGCACAGGCAGCAATGAGAAGCTACGACAGGCCCTGGGGTTCCAGTAATGATGTTAGTCACTCTTGTAGAGTTTCCTCCCCCTGATTTCGTGTTCCATCCATTGTTTAATTTTAATGGTCTCTTCCTTGTAAAGAAGGTCGTATTATCATCCTTGCTTTTGCGAATGTAGAAACTAGGAACCTAAGAGTTTAAAAGACCCACCTCCGTTCACAGGGCTTGCTATGTGGTAGACAGAATATTGAAGCCACAACTTCTGATCCTCAATCCTAAATGATGTACACATCTGTCATGCAGCCACCAAGATGAATAGGACCCCATCTGCACCCTCAGGAAGATGCTCATCTCAGAAAGGTACTCTCAGGAGATTAACTAGAGGATCTGTGCTGCCCCTTCTCTGTTGCTTGGGGTGGATCTGTGGGCTCCAGTCAAGCATCCACATGTTTGAAAGGGATTAAATCTCTGCTTGGAGAGAAAAAGCAAATAGACCTCAGACCTGTCTTGAAAAATGGTTAAGTCATCATTAGAAGACTGCTTCCTTGGTGGTCAGTGGTTTCCAACTTATCTCTTTTCACCACAGCAGTTAAAAAGAGGCTGCCAGCCAACCCCAACCAGAGATGGTCCAGGAGATCCTTGCTCCACGTGATGTCTTAGCCATGGCACCCCTGGGGAGAGGATAGGAATTCAGCGGTGAAAAATGCCAGTATGGGTTATTGCCATAATTGCTTTCTGGAAAACAACAAATCTAATTCCCAGTAAAATATTAGACTTTGCCAGGTCCTCTGATGGGGAAAATAAAATGCCCTTTCTAGAAATTTCTCATGCTCTGTGGTTTCTAGAGAGATTCCAAAGACGGCAGAGAAAGATAATGTGGTGATACGATTTTGGAAACTATGTTTCCCTGCTCTGTCAAATGTCTGTGGACTCTTCATAGACAATGAATTATAAAGCCCAAGGTGATTTTTTTTTTTTTCCTATGGGAACAATGGTTCTAGAGACACTCAACCTGGGTTCAGTCCTGCCATTTAACAAAGGTAATAAAGCCCTTATTTTGTTGTCTCTAAAATGGGGCTAATACTAGAATTTTCCTCATAGGTTTGACAGGAGCTTTATATGTTAGTCCAGGTTAAGCACTCAGCCCTGTGCCTGGCACAATAAATGTTAGCAAAGATCACGACCATAACACTTGTACTGTTTCTCTTTCTCTTTAAGTTAGGGTGTTGCAACTGAGCTGTTTTACTTAATGACTCTTCCTTCTTCTGTGTCAACACTTCCTTACTGAATTGACTGACTTACTGTGAGTGGAGAGCTCTCCAAAGGTAGTTTTGTGTGCTCACAACACCCAACAGTGCTCGGGGATAATTTCTAGCACTGGTTAAATGCCCATGGCCCTGAACTTTGAGGGGAGAGGAAGGGTGATCTGGGTGCTGAAGTACACAGCAAGAAGACGAAATTCGTTTCTTGTGATAATTGAAATCATTTCAATTCATTTTCTTCTTGGTTGGCCAGAAACATGTTTTCAATAGTGAACAAATCTGGAGGGAATCCATTGACCTGAGCAGTCTTATAATACATGAAGTTAATGGACAAAAAATGATATTCATCTCCAGTTTATAATAGCATTTTTTCCCACAACACCTAAAAGTAGGGGCAGCCAGGGATGCTATTGGAGCAACAACGGCACCGCTGGTGGATGGATGACCTTTGTTGTATCTAACAATTATTAGATCTATGGTGAAATAAAATAAAAACCAACCCAAGTTTTGACACTAAGATAATAAATTATAAATTATGGGACTCTACGCCACTGAGGATCTTGTAAACAACCGGCTGGTCTCTTAGCAACAGACCAAGGAGATCAGACGGCTGATAGGAACACAGCAGGCAGGATTGTTTGGCAAGGATTACTAGGAGGACCAGGAACAACATTTTAACACTGGCCCAAGGCCCCTTCTCTGCCCAGAACTTCTTTCTCCAGTGACCAGTCTGGGCCACGAGCAAAAGTTGTCCTAGGATTTCAGAGTCTCTTCACCACCAACCCAGGTGCCAGGCCCCATGGAGAGACAAAAGAGGTACAGGCTTAGGAGTCAGGGGGTGTGGTGAGGATGCCCTACACGCAAGTGAGGGAATCAGAAAGGGAGAAGAAAGAGAAATAAATACGTTCTCATTTGACGTTGTCTGCAGTTAGAACTCTATAAACAGGAAATCCTTTTCTTGCCCCTGTGCCCAGCTCTTCTGGTTTTTAAAATCTCACTTAAGGTGGTTGTCATGAAGAAATTTAGACAGGACTTTTTGACAATGTGCCAAAATGGTTTATTTTTCAATGTTGCTCCCGAAAGCACCAGAACATTAAGTTAGAGCAAATGTTGCTTGGAAGAGTGGTGGGGTGGTGGTCACACAGACATTGGAGGGAGGGAGGGGGTTTAAGGTCTGTAGACTTTAATTATCAGAGGTGGTTGGGCTACACAGTTCAGTTGCCTGGAAGCATTTTTAAAAAGTGTGTGTGTGCATGCCGCGGAGCAGCTGGGCCCGTGAGCCATGGCCGCTGAGCCTGCACGTCCGGAGCCTGTGCTCCGCAGTGGGAGAGGCCACAGCAGTGAGAGGCCTGCGTACCAAAAAAAACAACAAAAAAAAAAGTGTGTGTGTGTGTGTGTGTGTGTGTGTGTGTGTGTGTGTCTTTCTAAATTGCAGGGCCTTTTCAGGGTTGGGGTGGAGAGAGAGGTTTTCTTTAATTAATTAGATGTTTACCTGGAGCATCTTCCCTCAGTGGTTTAGACAATCACCTGCCTACATGTTAGGAATGAGATTTGATAAAGCCTCTTGGAGTGTACTTTTCCTAAAAACAAAACAAAACAAAACAATCCTAGGATGCTTAGTAACAAACGGGTTCTCTCTCTGTGATAGAAACAGTGAGTTCTATATTATCCATCCATGAACAGAGTGATGTGGATGCCAACTCAGGATATTAAGAAAATATCAGCCCCTAATTGTACAGGGACCACATGACCTGCATCTCCCTCTATAGTACTCACTTCATGCATTTTATTGTTTCAGAATAAATGTGGCTGGCTAAAGTATGATGACTTTGGGTGTATTTGGTATGTCATTTGAAACTTTCCATACATATAAATTTACCATTTAGAAGAAAGAGAAAATTCTCTGTGGTTCCCCGGGGCCTCATTTTATTCTCAGGCTCCCTCTGATACCATGAAAAGTGGCTTGGTGACACCCAAAGTGATTAGCTCCCGTCCTGAGGTTTTAGAATATATTTGTGCTTAGAAGCCATCTGCTGGGATGAAATTCTATCCTGGGTAGTGCCCTGGCCCCAGTGGAGAGGGGTCCTGGGTCTGTAAGACGCCTGTCATGGCCCCGGGGTCTGAGCCCCTTCGCATCCGTATCCTTAGCACCCAGGGAAGCTCCTGCAGTGAAGGTACCATTACCTCATTCGGCAGGTGGGGCCTCAGAGGCCAACAATGTCAGCTAACTTTCCCAGGTTTCGTTCCAGAGTCCGCATTCCAGTCCAGGACTGAGTGACTTCGAACTTTTCCATGCTGTCTCCACCACTGGCCTGATGGCCTCTGCCCTGGAGACAGGTCATTACCAGGTTCCCCACCTGGTTCAGTCTTGCTCTTTCTGCCTCTTTTTTTTTAATTACAAAAGAAATGCATCAACACACATTATCATTAAAAATCAACAGGGCTTCCCTAGTGGCGCAGTGGTTGGGAGTCCACCTGCCGACGCAGGGGCGCAGGTTCGCACCCCGGTCCGGGAAGATCCCACATGCCGCTGAGCGGCTGGGCCCGTGAGCCGTGGCCGCTGAGCCTGTGCTCCGCAACGGGAGAGGCCGCAGCAGTGAGAGGCCCGCGTACCGCAAAAACAACAACAACAAAATTACACAAGACATAAAGTTAAAAGGCAAAATCTCCCCCATCCCCTATCCTAGCCCCACAAAATATCACCCCCCAAATATCTTAGCAGATCTTTTTAGAACTGAATTTTCACTGTTTGCAGGGGAGTCTTCCTGTACAGAAAGAATATGATCCCTTTTCTTCTGTAATTTGTTTTTAACTGGCACATTGTGAGGAAATAAGAAATAACCTCTATCTTTGATGTGTTTTAATTTAGTTCCACTTATCTTGTCAACATAACATGGAGAAGGTTGAGCTCTTTGAATCACCCCCCCTCCACCACACATTGTCTCCAACTCTGAATCACCAAGGTGGACCTCTCCAGAACCCACCAACCTTGAATCCATGAAACGTGGAGTCAGAATTCACAGTTGAGCTCATCAGCGGTTCTGGTAAGTTCGATCTTGCCAAAATGAGTTCTCCCCTTTCCCCACTGGATCAGAAACCTGCCTGTTCACCAGATTCCCCAAGTGATGTGTATGCACGGTCGGGTTGGAAAAACCCAGCTCTGGGCTCCGCTTCTTTGGAGGGAAGACACAGAACAATTAAGAAGCCATCGAGAGAAGCTCAGACTTACAGTGGAAACTCCTGGAACGCGATAGAAATGCACCACGAGACGGCTGTCAGCTCAGACCGTAGCTGCTCAGAGAAAGTTGAGACTTGTTTCTCCTCCGAAGAGGCCGGATTTCAACTAAATTGTAGCAAAAGCTGTCAGGACACTTTCCCACTTAGTGCCCTGTAGCCCTGCCTAGTCTCCGAGATGATCTAACTTGTCCTGCCTCACTTTGGGAAGAGCTGGGGCTCGGGCCCCGGCAGAGAGCAAGACCTTCCTCTGCAGCGGGTTTTCTCTGGGGTGGCTGGGTTCCGGGTCCTGCTCTCTGCCTGGTCCCCTGCAAGCTCGTTTTAATGCAGCCCCTCCAGGCTCCCTGGCTCCACAATGCAGCGCACCGGCTGGCAGCAGTTCAGCTCCACGCTAAACACTTGGCCCCGTTTCAACACGGCTGCCAAGATTTGGCAACCGGAAAGGTGCAGGGAAGCAGCAGGCTGCTAAACCCTTTCACATTTTTAATTAGATCCACACACCCATGTCTTTGAGCTATCATAAATATACAGATGACATAGAGAGTATTATTCCAACTCTTTTCCATTGTCTATCTTACCTGATTAAAAGAATTGACCTATCGCTAGTTGCTGGGATGAAGAGGAAAAGAGAGGGTAGTGCTGTTTGCTTGGGTGAAACTCTGTCTGCTGGAGAGAATCTACCCAGGTTTCGGAAAACACAGGTCTCTGGCCGCCTGCCTTGCTGTCATCCTGGGCTTTGAGAGCATCACCAGAAGAGGGCATTCTTGGCAGCCGCTCAGCCTCCCGCAGCCTGGAGCTCGCTGGGGCGGGGGCGGGGCGGGGCGGGGCGGGGCGGAGGGGAGGAGTGTCGTAGGAGTTGTCAAGGCCACCTCGTCCTCCATTTCTGGGTGAAAGCCTCCCCACCCTGCGGAGCGATGGGGTTGGCACTTCTACCCGAAAAAGCAGTCACTTTTACCTTGAACGTGGCTGTACTATTTCTACCACGTTACCTCTTCTGCTGTTTCGTCTTTGGGTATCGTTCACTGTGAAATACTATAACCGCTGCTTCTTATTTTTTCTAAATTTCTTGCCACAATAAGCATACCCAGCTTCTTTCCCTCGGATCCATGCTTCCCCCTCCACTCGGCTAGCGGCTGATTCTGCAGCGGGTGGGAGGCATGGGACAGTAACATCTTGAGTCCCGCCATCCTCAGCTCCAAATCCGGCTCTGCCACATGGCTTTGGACACACGATTTTAAAGTCCTTCGCTTTGGTTCCTTCATCTGAAATATCTGCAAGAAGTCTGACCTCAGAGATTGTGTCTGGTGGTTAAATGACGTCATACACGTGAGTTTCCTAACGCTGTCGACCCCCAGCGATTGATTATCTCTGGCAAAACGCACAGCAACACACATGCCTTTCAGAGGCTCAGCGGACCAACAGCCAAAGGACAGCCAGGGTTGGGTCTTCTTAGAATTCTCCACCCTTACCCGGTGTCCCCTCTCTTTGGTGACAAGGACCACCTGTGATTCTCAGACAACCAACTGTAGTTGGGCTAATTGCTGCAATCTGAAGGCGAACGGGTTTTGACTGGGCCTCGGCAGGGGGATGCATGTCCTTAATTTTAAAACATGGGAAGAAGGAAATGAAACACTTGAAGTGCCAGGAAAGAAGTCTCTCTGGTCATCCTGTCTGAGAGCACAAAGCGTATAGAACCGTGGAGGCATCTACCGCATGGCTGCAGGGAGATATCCAACCCAGAGGCAGGTTGCTGTCGCCCTTTTATCCCCAACTCTTTGCCGGATGTCTTGGACGTTTGGCAGGATTTGGTCTTTCCTCCTGTCTTTCTTTGATTTAGTTTTTTTTGCGCCAACATTTCCTTTGTATTTTTCCTGCAAACAGGACAGTCAGGCAAACTGGAATGACCACGGCCAGTGAAATGGGCTGGAGATATTTCCAGGCCCAACACGTGCCTTCCAGCAGATGCAGAGGCTGAGGACAGACCGTGAGCAGGGGTCTGGGCGTCTCATTTTTCCCTGCAACTCTGCGCGTGTCCCCAAAACCCACCAGCTACAGGGAATTCCCTTTAGTTAGGAGAGAAAGGATAGAAGACACACACACACAGGCAATGAAAATGGAACGCCTGTGTGAGGAACGTTTCACCAGGAAATTCAGAAGGCGGTCATCTCTGCCGTGGCTACAGGCCAGCCCAGGTTGAGTACCAGGTGTCTCCAAGGTCCTAATCAGGCTCTGAGGGGGAGGCTACCGCGGCTCATTATTAGTTATGTATACAAGAAACGGCAGCTAATTTCCACGAGGGGAAAACAGTGCATAATCTGGATGATGCCCTTCCCGGAGCCAAAAGTGTCAGGCTGAAGTCCGTTCTGTTGCTGCTGCCACCGGCATGTCATTCCCATCTGTGTGCAAAGGCAGTGGGCACAGAGACACCCTGACCTTCCTGTGCCCTGGGTGGGGGGGGGGGGGCACATGAACGAATGCACGCGTTGAAGGTTTTTAAGGCTGTATTCGGTGGCTTGGGCTGCCATAACAGAGCATCGTGGCCTGGGGGGCTTAAACAACAGAAATTGATTTTCTAAAGTTTCTCAAGTCTAGAAGTCCAAGATCAAGGTTCTGGTCAATTTGGTTTCTGCTGAGAGCTCTCTTCCTGGCTTGTAGATGGCCGTCATCTCCCTATGGCCCTTCCTTAGGTCCATGTAGGAGGCGGAGGGATAGCGGGGAGAGAGAAAATGGGAACACTCGCAAGCTCTCTGGAATCTCTTCTTAAAGGGTACTAATTCTATAGGATCAGGGCTCCACCCTTACAGCCTATTTAACCTTAATCACTACCGTAGAGGCCCCATCTCAAGTCACAACCACACTGAGGGCTACGGCGTCAACATGTACATTTTGGAAAGACACAAACCTTCAGTCCATCACAAAGGCATCTCCTGTGCTATGAGGAAGGAGGTGGAGTCAGGCTGGATTCTACGTTCACTCTACCACTTATTAGCTGTGTGACCTTATGCAAATCAGTTAGCCTCTCTGAGCCTTGATTTTCATGTTTGAAAAATGGGGATAAAAATGCTTCCCCAGAGTCTGATTGTGAAAAGAACCGGTGAGGTAATTCACACATGATGCCTAACCCAGGGAGGTACTCAAAAAAGGAAGCAGTTGTGGTGGTGGTGATGTTGTTAGTTACCATTTGATATCATTATTAACACCACCTAGGCGTCCTTGTCCAAAATGCTGGCTTAGAGTTTTGCATCTTCTGTACTGCTGCTTATGTATCTTACCCTTTATCACCAATGCTCACTGGTGTCAGTGAGACAAATAGGAAGTATAATAATGTGTAACAGTATTTACCATGGAATCCAGAGGAAATAAGAGAGCTCAGTTCCAGGGGAGGGACTATATAATATATAATTACTTAACTATTAGAGAATTATGCATTTATTGTTGCTACCATTATGCATGAACACAATCATGGCCCCCTTGTTTGAAACTCTTTCTTTTTTTAATTTTTGAAGCAAACAACTTTTTACTGAAGTATGGTTGATTTTTAATGTTGTATTAGTTTCAGATGTACACATATATATATATATATATATAATGTATGTATATATATAATTTTTCAGATGCTTTTCCATTATAGGTTATTACAAGGTATTGAATATAGTTCCCTGTGCTATACAGTAGGTCCTTGATGTTTATCTATTTTGTGTATAGTAGCGTGTATCCGTTGCTTAAAGCAAAAGTCCTGCAGGAAAAAGAAACATAAATATTTTCTACATGGGGAGTCTAAAGCTAAGGAATCCAAGCTCACACTGCCAAGAAGAGGCAGAACCTGCGTTCAAACAAAGGACTATGCAATTCCAAAGGCCACGCTCTAAGCTTCACAATTCTGCCTTAGTCAGCAGTTGCAACAACAATGCTGCAGAACAAATCATCTCAGCCCAGTGCTAGCAACAGTAAATATTTATTCTCATGCTCCCTGGCCTCAGGTTCACTACGGTTCTGTTGAGCGAGGCTTGGTTCACTGCAAGGCTCTGCTCCAGGCTGCGTGTTGGCTGGATGTGGTCTTAGGCTGTAGGTTGGATTCGTGTCCACTCAGTGTGTATTCATTCTGGGTCCCAGGCTGGAGGGGCGGTGGCCACACCAGGCACATTAGGACACAATTCCAGAGAAGGGCAAAAGCACATCTAAGGAGTCTGATTACATCATGTCCACTGGTAATCCAGTGGCTAAGTCCAGTCATGGCCAAGCCCAACATCAGGGAGCGAGGAAGCCAAGTATGGGCACACGCATGTGGGGAGGGTGGGAAGAGAGTGAAGTATAGCTGCACGATAGTCCAAACTACGAGGGTGCCCTGCAAACAATGACAAACAGAAAACCAGAATAGTGACAACTGCCACCCCTCTTTTTTCAGCAGGATTGCACATCCCCAGAAGACATTTCTAGTGGTTTACAGCCAGCATCCATTCTGATTTGGAGTGTCAACTCTGATTGATCAGTGTCCAAGCCTTATTGACTTAAAGATATTTTGATTCTCACCCTTGATTATGAGTATCCAGTGATACCAGATAACACTAACTTCGAGGGCCTGCGACCACCAGCCCCAATGAACCTCCACTCAGAACCCTGATCATTCTAAAGGCAGAGCCCAGCCCTGCTACAACTGGCGAGTGGACATGGGTTTCAGAGTCAAGGAAATGGGGATGAGAATCAAGGCTCTGACGCTTCCAGAAAGTGTGACCTTGGGCAAACAACGTGACCTCTCTGGATCTCAGGTCCTTAGGGATGCAGTGTTGTAAAAGGTAAACTGCTTGATGAGTCTGAATTGGCTAACATAGGCATAAATTAGCACATGTACTTACTAAATGATGGCTCTCCTCCTGTGGTTTTACTGTTAGGTCGAACCTATGGAATTGTCAAAAATAATCAAACGCTGGCAATATCATATTGCTCAGCCTAACAGATTATAAAAACCTGATGGGCAAATCTGATGTTTTCTTTAACTCTACCCCCTGCCATCTGAGTAGACTAGTGAGTCAATGTCAAGCTTTGTGGCAGAAGCCACCCTCTCAGTCTTACTTTCATTCCAGTGGTCAGGATGGAATGGTGGGGTTGTAGGGAGGTGCACATGGAGGGGAGAACAGACAAAAGTTTGCCTTCTGCCCAATGGAAAGGGCTCCACAGGAGCAGTAGTGTAAGGATGGGATGGGACTCTGCAGAGGGGGAGGGGATTGGGTCCATGGGGGAAAATCTGTGCCCATGTCAGGGTGTGGGAAGAAGGTTGTGTGCTTTGGAATCAAGCAGATAAGAAGGTTTGAATCCCAGCTCTTCCAAAAACAACTATGAAATCTTGGGCAAGTCGCTAATATCTCTGGGCTTCTTGTGTATAAAAATGGGATAGTTTTCCCAGGAGTATCGCAGACCTTACCAAGGTGCTCTAGACACCACCTAACACAGAGCCTACTTCCCAGGAGGGGCTCAGCCATCTCGGGGATCCATCACCCTCCACCATCCTATTTTTGCTCCAGGACAGTCCTGATGTTGGAACAGAGAGGAGGGAACACTGAATGAATGCAGAACAACAGAATTCCAGGGCCTCTAGACCCTCTAGGAAGGTCTTTAAAATCCCTCTCACCAGAGGGATTTACCAGGAAACTAACTGGCATTCCCAGAGCAAGCCTTTTTAATTCACCATGCTGGTGTTATAGCAGCCAGAAAGTTCACTGCAGTCCTGCCCCCTGGGCACCACATAAATAACACAAGCAAGATGTAAGCATGGGGCTTCCCTGGTGGCGCAGTGGTTGAGAGTCCGCCTGCCAATGCAGAGGACACGGGTTCGTGCCCCAGTCCGGGAGGATCCCACATGCCGCGGAGTGGCTGGGCCCGTGAGCCATGGCCGCTGAGCCTGCGCATCTGGAGCCTGTGCTCCGCAACGGGAGAGGCCACAGCAGTGAGAGGCCCGCGTACCGCAAAAAAAAAAAAAAAAAAAAAAAAAAAAAAAAAAAAAAAGATGTAAGCATGGGCGGTATCTGGGAAGATCCAGGGAAAAAGTCAGCTATACAATGATGACTATTATTATACCTGAAAATTAATTTGCATTATTCCTTTTAATTAAAAGATGTAAAGCCCAGAACAAACTTCAGGATCAAAAATAGATCCCCTCTAACATAGGTAGAAGGTGGTGGGATTAGCATTATCTTTGCTTTTAGACAGAACAAAGCATTCAGAAAATATTATTGAGTACCTACTCTGTGCCCAGCACTAAGCCAGGGCACGAGCACCAACAAGGTGAAACAGGAAAGGTCTCTGCCTCCCAAGACCGTCATTCATCATCTGTGCCTGAACAGCGGGGAAGGAAGGATGGATTGTAACAGGGTGCTGTCTCCACCTGTGGAATGAGGCCAAAAGAGGCATAGTGTGATAAAACAGGGACGCTGATGCCCAGTGAAAGTATGGCCAAATCATGACACCCATCAGATGTCTGCTAAGTGTTCAGCAATTAATAGCAGTCATTAAGCATCTTCTGTGAGCCCATCACTGTTCTAGCAATTGCAGGCGGTAAAACATCTTTCTCCTTCTCTCCAGAGTTTAGAGTCTAGCTTAAAAGATTATTATTAATTATAATTATTATATTATTATTATACACATATTAAAAAAATCACAAAGACTAGACAATATTATCTTTAATTCCATTTTAAACATGGCCCACCTCTTTGGGCTAGGGAAAATGTGTGAAGGATTCTCATATAAGTTAATCAATGAATGACCGAAAATGGAAATTCAACATGGTGGAAAGGAGGAGGGGAACACAGCATCAGCTCACCACCAGGGCTTTTATAATTACTCCAGCTGTTTGCCAATTGGCCCCTGAGTTTCCTGGCAGCCAAGGCGAAGGGAAAATATAGTCAATGGTAAACGTGTGTTTTTATTTTTGTTCTGTTTTTAAGAAAAGAGGGCACATACCAAATCCTCTGGGGAGAGCTAGTTAGCATCATGGACAAAGTCCAAAACACTAGCTTCTAGAATAAATGCATACCCAATTTCATATGACTGTTTTCCATAATGACTCTCAATAAACAGCAAAGATGTAACAAAATACAACTCAATGGAGGTGATTTGGCAAGGGGCTAGATAGAGTGGTCCAAGTCGGTAGCTTTCCAGGGATTTGGCTTGATAAAAGACCTTAACTCAACATAGCAACTTCCACGAGTGGATAAATAACATGTGCTTCACATAGTTTTCTTTATCATTTCTCCAAGTATGGGTTTTGGTAAGAGTAGTAGCTGTGTTGCTAATTGCTGGAAAATCAACACAATTTGGAAAAGCAGATAAGTGAGCGATAGTATAAAGGTTTATTATAAACAAATTTATTTGGCAACCAATCAATGGATTAACCCAATAGCTATATATGGACCATCATCTTAGTCACTCCAATATCTGGGGGATGGCCCTTGGTATTTAGTAGGTGCTCAGTGATGCCCTTTGAAAGGGATTCCTGCGAAAAGAGAGAAGCTTAGTAGACAAACCCCTAAAGAGTTTGCCTGCCTTTGAGGGTCACTGGTGGCTGCCAGCATCCCACCTTCACCTTCCTCAGGGCTGTCCCCACAATTCTATCTAGACCACAGCACCCAGTTAGGGTGCTCAGGCTGAGAGTAAGGATTTGCCAGATAAAGAAGCTCATGATGGACATGGAAGTTTCTTACCAAAGGGCCTAGTGGTGGAAGTCAGTTAAATCCTAGAAGTTACTGTGCTGTTTGTAGCTCTAGCTGTGGAAGAAAGGAAACGACCAAGGCCTTCATTTTTCCAGTGATGACATCAGGGGCTGCTTCACATGCCTACACCCTCTTTGTGAAGGGGCTATTTTCCCTCACTCTCTTCACTTGCCATATCTCAGGCACTTTTGACCTTTGTGAGCCAGAGCAGGCAATGGCCAGATGATTCCTCAAAGCTAAGCTGGACCCCAAAGGATTCTATTTAAACACCTTCCTCATCCTGTCAAGAAAAGCAAACGCCCATGCCCTAGGGGTAACTCTGCTTTTGCTCTCTCTAACATAAACTCTTTGGGGGTCCGAGCCCCTCAGTCTCTCCTTCACACCCCCTGGGGTCTCCAACTTACTTCGCCCCAGGGAGCTGGCTCACCCCATGTCAGACCTGTTGCCCACCCTGGATCAGGGCTCAGCCTGGCCTTCCTGGGCCCTGGAAAACATCCCCTTGGACTTCTTTCTCCGTCTTCTTCACGGATACTCCAGTGATGCTTCTAACATTGAAAACTGACCATGTTACTGCATCAGTACCCATTGATGGTCATCCAGTCAACTCCAGGCTTAAGACCCTCTGTAATCTGCCCCTCAGACCACTCCTGACCTCTCCCTGCATACCTCAGCAACTGTTACTTGTTTTGAATGGTTATTATGAATTTTTAATCGTTATACAATCTCACCTCCCCAGACAGGGCTTTCCTGACCACTTATCTAAAACAGCAAATCACACTCCACCCCCATCACTCATTTTATTTTTCTCTATAACTGTTATCTATCTTTTAAATTACACTATCTCTTTCTTTATTGCCCATTTTCTCTACTAGAATGTAAGCTCCCAGGGGTCAAAGACTTTGTTTTGTCCTACACAGTGTCCCCAGAGCCTAGGACTGGGCCTGGCACACTGTGAAATGTGTCAAATGTGTGAATGCATGAACACTTCCCTACATATAGTATGCTATATTTTTTCTCTTTAATTTTGTCATTTGTTGTTGTCTCCCTGTTTTTGTTCAAGTCCTTACCCTCTGCAAGGAAAACCTCCTTTCCCTACATCATCCAGGTCATCTCATTTTATTTATCTATTTGTTTTAAAAGTTATGCCATATAAGTTTTGTTGATTTACAACGTTGTGTTAGTCTCTGGTGTCCAGCGAAGTGATTCAGTTATACATATATGTATACATTATTTTTTATATTCATTTCCATTATGGTTTATCACAGGATGTTGAATATAGTTCCCTGTGCTACAGAGTAGGGCCTTGTTGTTTATCCATTCTATGTATATGAGTTTGCACCTGCTAATCCCAAACTCCCAATTCATCTCTCCCCAAACCCCTCCCCCTTGGCAACCACAAGTCTGCTCTCTGTGTCTGTGAGTCTGTTTCTCTTTCATAGATAGGTTCACTTGTGTCATATTTTAGATTCCACATGTAAGTGATATCATATGATAATTGTCTTTCTCTTTCTGACGTACTTCACTTAATAAGATAATCTATAGGTCAATCCATGTTGCGGCAAATACCATTATTTTGTTATTTTGTATGGCTGAGTAATATTCCATTGTATATATACACCACATCTTCTTGATCCATTCATCTGTAGATGGACATTTACGTGGTTTCTATGTCTTGGCTGTTGTAAATAGTGCAGCTGTGAACATAGAGGTGCATGTATCTTTTTGAATTAGAGTTTTCTCCAGATAAATGCCCAGGAGTAGGATTGCTGATCATCAGGCCATCTCATTTTAAACTTTTATTTAGATTGCAGGCACAGTCTCATTCATAAAGGTCTCCTAGGCACCTGTCCAGCTGTCCCTTCTCTGGGAGTCCATAGTCCCCTGAGCTTAACTCTTCCAGTGCCTTTGCGCCACAGGGCTATAATTATCCCTCTGAACCATTATTTCCCTTATGAGACATTCATTCACTGAGGGCTGGACTCTGCAGTCCTGGTGTAGAGCACAGCACACAATACATTGTTTTATTGGACTTTCCGTAGATTGATTATGTAGCGGATCCCTCCTGTCCTGCTCTTTACAATGCGTTAGACATCACCTATTCACACTACTATCAACACCTTCTGAGGCCCAGAGACAGAGAATGGCTTGCTTGTAATCATGGGGCTGTATGCGTGTTGATGGCTTAGGCACTGCAATCCAGATTACTCACATCCCGGTCAAATATTCTCTCTCTGGTACCATAGGACCTTTTGGTTGACTCTTAGTTGTTTTACATTTAAATCCTATCATTCCATCTGGACAGTAAGCTCCTTAAGGACAGAGATTGTCTTCTGCCTTTCTTGTATGCATGTAAGACACAGAGCAGTGCTTTACACATATTAAGTACTTAATGAATATGTGCAGCCTGAATTATTAGCTCCATAACAGACTGCCAGAGAGTTTCTTACTTGAATGCATGAACATAAACACACACACTAGAATATATTGATATTTAGTCATTTTCTTGCCACTTTAATTTTATCTGTATTGCATTTATATTGGCCTTCTCTTGGAAGGAGTAAAGGTACAAATCAATTCATCTATCAATTGAATCAATTAATTTATAACTAATTTCTATACTTTATAATGGAAACTCTTTTCTGTTTTTTTTTTTTTTTTTTTTCAGTACAGCTAAATGGTTCCTCCCTCTTTGTTCTTTTTACATGTAAGAAAAGGAGACCCCTAAAATGCTGTCTGAAGACCATGGTCAGCTGGGGAGGTGGAGGGGTACTGGGTCACCATCATTGGCCCCAACAAATGAATTTGGATTATTATATTTCTAAAGCTGAAACAAGATTCAGGATGATATTGGTCAGAGGTCAGCAAACTTTTTCTTGTAATGGGGCAGACAGTAAGTATTTTAGGCTTTGTGTGCCATATAGTCTTCATTACACCTACTCAGTCCTACTGTTGTGTAGAGTATAAGTAGCCACAGACAATACATAAATGAATGACCATGCCTATGTTCCAAAGAAACTTTATTGATGGACAGTGGAAACTGAATTTCATATACTTTTCACCATGTGTCATAAAATATTATTCTTCCTTTGACTTTTAAAACATTCATGTAAAAAACATGTTTAACTCATGGGCATCATACAAGAATAGGATTTGACCCACAGGCAGTAGTTTGCTGACTGCTGACCCAGGAGTACCCTCCCTCACCTTTAAACCCCTGAGAAAATGGAGGAAGAAAGTTATGCAGGCAGATCATGGCAATGCTCCACAAATAACCCGCGTCTTCTGATTCCATCTCTAGGTTTCTGCCCAGTGCACGGGATCTCTGTCTGTTGACTGTTCTCCCACCACACACTGATATGCATCTAGGAAGTACAAGATACATTTTTCTAGATTAATGTAGGACAAAGCCAGAGCACATTGCCAGATTGTTTTTCGAAATAAGCAAGATCCCCAAAGGATCTGGGCTCATACCTGGCACATCTTGTCGAGAAATCAAATGAGAAATCCTCCATCTTATACCAAGGTAGGAGAGGGCCATGAAACTCAGGCCAGAGCCCCAAGAATTGGATTGTCAGAAAGCTCTGATCTGTGCAGTTCTTGTAATGTGATGCAGCAAACTTTGAGGAGAAAGGATACATGTCTTCAATTACATCACAGCATATGCCTCCCTGAGTAGGGTAACCTTAAAAGGCATGCACAGCAGAGTGGGGACTGCTAAGGGAGTCACCCCACAGTATAAAGGGGTGACAAAAAGCTTGGTAGACAAGATAAGAGATACTTTAATGCAATACATAAAGCATCAAAGTTAATGCCCCGAGTCAACAATAAACAAAATATCAGAAGTGTAAGTGAAGTCAGGAGGTAGTCCTGTACATGCAGGACCCACCTCTCTCATCTCACCCTAATTTACCCTGTGGATCCTGCCTCTGTTGAAATCTTTTAATATTGTGTTCATCATGCATACTTTTTACAATAATTTCTAATTCTGAAAATATGGGATTGCCCAGGATATATGGTACAGAATTGAATTTAGGGTTGACAAAAGGGAACTTCCACCATTCTCATCTTTTAAGAAGACACAAAAAGTGCATTTACTTGACCAAACACGAGAGAATCCAGTGATGATCCATGGACATTGGGATCTGTTTTGGTGTCATTCCATTAGAATTATTCAGCATCTTATAGGAAAAAATACACTAAATGGGTTTATTTGGATTTAATGTCAGGCTAGTTGTTTCTGTAAGTTATAAAATGTTTGATTGTAATATCTCTTTCATGATGAACTGGCACGTTTGTCTGTCCACTGCCTTGAAATAACCCATGCCGAGGGAAAGCCAATGCTTTAATAAGTGTAGTGATTACAGACCTTGTCATAAGCTCCGACCCCTCTCTGCTAAGAGTCTGCATGCTCCTCAGAATACCAACTGAGGCTAGAATGCAGGTGTTGATGTATTTCAGGAGCAGAAATGCTTAGTACCTAAGCTGCAAAGATAGAGCTTTTAAAAATAGCATAAAACCATTTTTTTCCTTAGAATCTCCAAATATGCATTCAAAAATGGCACTGACACTTCCTCCCCTCCTTGCCAATAGAGAGCTCATTTACTTATCAGACTGTCCCACACAAGAGGCTGAAAGTAAGTTGAGAAATTTCTAAAGAATCTTAATTCTGACCTTGCTTCTGAAGAGTTATCAAATGTGAATCCTTGAAGCTGCCTACATACATCCTCTTACCTTCTGGGTCCCCTCTGTCGCTTGCTCTGGGCCAACTATCTCTACCATTAATGACCCCTTTGCCTGAACCAAAGAAGACATCTGAAAAAGTAAGCCAGGCTCCTTCCCAGATCAACTGTTGACAGCCACAATCCTCTCTTTGATGTCCCCAGATCAAGAAGAAGGGAGAAGGCATAATTAGTTGGTGTTTTAATGTGTGTGGTATTTTTCACTTTCTCTAATTCTTTTTTGAGCTAAGGTTTGAATTGTTGAGTCAAAGAACCCTTTGGCAGGAGGAGTGATTATATGTTTCAGAGGTCAGAAGCCTGGCCTTTTGCTGTGAAAGTGCCTGAAGGTGAAATTGAGCCAAGTTCAAAGGGAAGTCTAATTGACTGCCCTTGGTCTAACTTCCTTGAGAACTGCTGCCCTTGAATGATCAAGCTGCTGCCTCGGGGTGTCCAGGGTGGTCCTCAAGGGATTGTCTTTAAAATGTCACAGGATGATACCTCACTTTAGGGACAAGATAGCTTTTAGAGTCCTCCTTGAGCCCAGCTCATTTATTCATTCAACAACAAATATTTATTTGGCACCTACTTACTGTGTGCCAGGCACTGTTCTTCCATGGAAGTTGTGCTCAAATTCTTTATTTGGGGGACCAATGCTGCCTAACATCGGAAGAAAACATGCATTCTTCCCACTGTGTTAATGCCATCCAAAGAATTTGTCTTTGCAGGAACAATGACAGATCATTTATATAAATCTTATATAAATCATTTATATAAATCATGATTAGGGGCCCCGCCAACCCACAGCATCCTCCTGTTGATTTGTACTAAGTACTCCCCCCTCCCACAAGTGCTAAAATTCCCTCTTTTCCTTTCTCCCCTCCCCTTGTTTATTTTTCTGTATTGAACATTCTGTCCTGTTTGGTCCCTCCTGAGGCTTGGTCTCTGCCCATTGCTTCACAGAACAAATGCCCAGGAGAGGGGATAAAGTGTGCATATCTTCTTCCCTTGGAAAAGTCCTAAAAGCAGACCAAAGAAAACCACCAAGTGCTAATACCCATGACTTTACTTTTAATTTCAACATTTTTCTCCCATCAGGTAGATAGATAATCAGAGATCTGGACAAAGCAAATTCGATTAGGTTTTTCCAACTGAATAATAAAGATGGGGGGTGGTTATCATAATTGCAAGATGGGAAGTCCCTTGGGAATCCATAGGATCCAACCTCCCTGTTTCAGGTAGACATGCATGCAAACTACCCTAAATAGGAAGAGGAGATGGGTCATGACACTGGCTGTTACTGGCTGACACTTGTTGTTCTTTAAATAACTCTAAGAAATTAATCTATTGGGACATAGTGCTTGTGGATCTTCTGGGTAGACATTTGCAAGGCCTACTGGAGTCAAATTCACCCATGTGATAAATAAATGGACTATTTGACTACCAATGTATGGAATTGTCACCATTGGACTTCACCTGTTCTTTGCTCCTGGTCAGCACATTAAAGCTGTCCTTTACAAGACTGATGACATTATCTTCCTGAAACCATGGGCCAGATCAGCATTGCCTTCCTCCTAATTTCAGAAGCCTTCAGTAGCTTTCCACTGCAAACCCAATGAAGTACATAGTCATTAACACAGCATGCAAGACGTTCCACTATCTCTCTGTACACCTGGAGCACGTGGCCAAAGGAGAGATAGGCTTTGGAACTCATAAGAATCAGGTCTTAGTTCTGCCATTTACTGCCCATTTCTCTTTGGGATTAAGCCTCAGTTTCTTCACCTCTGGGTAAAATGGGCATTAGAACCTCCATCTCCCAGTGCTGTCGTGGGGATTGAATGAGACAAGACGTGTATGATACTGAGAAGAATGCCTAACACACAGCAGGTACTCAACAAACACTGTACCTAAAGTTGAAACTGCGCTAAGAATCTCTCTCTGAGTTTCTCTCTGATTTCCAAGTTTATTTCCTATCACAGTCTTCCGCTCAGTCAGAGCTCCATTGTGACATTGTCTCTCCATTTCCTGAACACACTCTACTAAATTCAGCCTTCAATGTGAGCTCCTATTTTGTCTCCTCTACTCCGACCTCACTCATTCTCTCAGTATCCACTCCTGGATGAAGTGATTTATCGATTTATCTATATTGCATCTTAACTTGATTCCCATGGTACTTCTTCTTGAGAATCAAAAGTGGCTCTTATAGCCTTTAGCGAATTTTTAATCATCTACTTTTAGCTTGCCCACTACATTGCAGGTTCCCAGAGGATAGGGATTCTATTTTTGTAACTCTGTGTTCTCCAGAGGCACCAATAAAGCAGTATAAGTCAGCTTTTACTAGGTCATGCTGAAGTAACAAATAGCCCCCAAGTCTCAGGAGCTTACTACAAAGGTTTATTTTTTGCTTATATTGATGTTAATGGTAGGTCAACAGCAGCACCCCTCCTTCCACCTTTGTACTGAGATCCATGCTGAATATGCAGCCCCTCTCTGGCACTTGACCTTCTCGAGACAGAGGGAAAAGAGTGATGACAAAACCCTGTAGTGGTTCTCAAGATCACTTTCATTCTATTAGCCAAAGCACATCATGTGGCAAAACTTGGCATCAGTGGGATTGGGGAGCATATGTTCTTATGGGATGAGACACTGCACACTCCATGGCAGCAGGCAGGGGACAAGGAAGGACAGTAAACATTTGAGCACATTATTACAGTTTACCACACTTATGCATCAGAGATGTTCAGGGGATAATGTTTAAATAGAGGAAAGTTATATTATTTAAAATAATCCTCTGAAACCTATAATCTGATTGTGGTCAGGATATTACTAAAGACAGTGTTAATTACAGAATGTGTGCTTTGTGAAGAACTAGCAATGTGATTTCTTTCAGCTCTAAGTACAAAAGTAAGTGTTCTTACACCCCACCCTCTCCTTATCAAACGCTGTCACTTATTTCATTGGCTACTAGGAAGCTCAAGCCTAAATGAAGCCTCCCCCCTCCCTTGGTGAATTATTCAGAAATGTAAGGCAACCTCTTCCAGAATTGACCTCCGGCCTGGCATCATTTTATTTCACTTTCATCCTTATTTATCCAGCCATGCTGTATTTTCCATAAGCTACTTAAAAAAATGTGGATTATAAACAAGCGAGCTTATCTTAGATAAACCCTTTGAGACTGTTTGAAGCTTGTCTGCCCACTGGACTTCATTGTATTCTCGCTTAATGTTTTAGCTCCGCTTTTGAGGAATAAATGAAAACACATGTGCAAGACAAATCACTCCTTGTCCTTCCAAATATGCCATGAACTGCCTGATCAAAGGGAAATGAGAAAAGTCACTTCATAGACAGGGCCCCAGGGGTCCCTGAACCAAGCTAGTCTCTCTAGGGCTGGGAAGGACAGATCCCCCAAGTCTGCTCTGGTTCCCCAAGGTGCCTGTCTGACCCAGCACCTTTGTCCTCATCAGCAAGGAGAGAAAACATACAGGTAATCCTTTATGCCTGGTGGGACTGTGGGAAATGATATTATGGACAGACCCTGGACTTCCAGGAGGTGTCTCCTTCAGATAACAGGGAAGTAGATGAATGGCAAATACCTGGTAGGTGTGTCTCTAAGACAAGCCAGTCTGACCCTGTGGACATGTGGCTGTTCTGCTTTTTGTACATAGGGTTGGAGCAATTTCACTCCTCATTCTCGGCTCCCAAAGTAATCAGTCCATAATGCTAGGCTGACCACTACACACACTTTTATGAGTGCCATGTGTGGCTTCTGAATAGGTTTAGGGTTAAGGAAGAATTACTAAGCTTGGCTTATGAGCCTTCGGAAACTGGCTCACACCTGCTCCTCTTCCCCACCCCTCCCTTTCTCCCCATGCTCATGGCCAACCAACGCAATCAGAGTGTTTTTGGTTCCTAAAATTGTTCATCCTCCTGCTCAGTCTCATGCCTTTTCAGTTACTGTTTCCTTGGACAGAGATGCCTTTCCTCTGCCTTTAGAATGATGATAATGATGTTGACGGTAATAATAATAATCATAATAATAAGCCCTAGCTAAGTACTCATCATCCTTCCTACTCTGCCCAACACATCATTAGGGAGCTTTCTCTTTTACTCTTAGGATAGGTGAGGTTTCCCTGCTTTGTGAACTCAAATGATGCCTCAACCTACTATAATATCATGTTTGTAAGTCTGTTTTCTCAACTTGTCTATGATTCCTTGGGGCCAAAGATCAAATCAAGCTCATCTCTGCATCCTCTGCCACTAGTTCAGTAGCTGGTATTTATGAGAGGTAGAGTAAATCTTTGCCAAATAAATGAGTGGATAAGTTAATCAGGTCGCAGCCAGTTACATTGGTTAAGTGAGTCACAAAGAACAAAACCGCATGGAGACGGTCAGAGGAAACAGGAAGAGGAAACCACTCTTTGAACTCAGGGTGTTTGCACCATCTCAGGTCCAAGGTGAGGGAGACTTACTTCACTAAGCAAAATGTCCTCCAGGTTCATCCATGTTGTTGCAAATGGCAGGATGTCCTTCTTTTTAAGCCTGAGTAATATCCCATTGTATGTACACACCATGTTGTCTTTATCTATTCATCTCTGGGTGGACTTTTAGGTTGCTTCCATGTCTTGGAATTGTGAATAATGCTGCAATAAATGTGGGAAAGCAGGTATTTCGTTGAGATCCTGATTTTAATTCCTTTGTATATTTACCCAGAAGTGGGATTGCTGGATCACATGGTAGTTCTAAGTTATATTGCTGGATCATATGGTAGTTTTTTGAGGAAACTCCACACCGTTTTCCATAAAGACAAATACTGCATGCTATTGTTTATAGGATGAATCTAAAATAGTCAAACTCATAGAAGCAGAGAGTGGAATATTGGTTTCCTGAGGCTGGGGGGAGATGGGAACAGGAAGGTATTAGTCAAAGGGTACAGGATTTCAATTACGTAAGAAGAATAAGTCCTAGAGATCTATTGTAAAACATCATGTCCAAAATCTGCTAAGAGGACAGATCTTATGTTGTATTCTTATTATAAGTCATAGTAATAATTGTTATACACAAAAGGGCAAGGAAATGCTTTTGGAGGTGATGGGTAGATTTATGGCACAGACTGTGGTGATGGTTTCACAGGTGTCTACTGATCTCCAGACTCATCAAGATGTATGCATTCATTATGCACAGTTTTTTATATGCTCAAAAAAACAACAATGAGGGAGAGATACAGGGCATTTCTTCAGAAGAGTTGGAGGGAGTGGAATGAGGCTGGCTTGAGAGTGTGACCTTTCCCTCCTCTGAATTTGATCTTGGGATAGCTACTCACTAAAGACAATCTCCAGAGAATTCTCCATGAATGTTCATGGGTGCAGAAACAGCCTGACACGGCAAGCAAAAATACATTGGACAAGAAATCTTACGGGTGCATTTTGTAAGGAAGAGAACCAGTGAGAACATAGAGTTTCACAAATTGCCCTAATCATTACGCAAACTATTATTACTGTCACTACAGAAAACTCTGTGGGGAGTAAAAGTGAGACAGTGAGGACAATGGCAGGAAAACACAACAAACAAACAAACAAACCAAAAATAGAGATGGAGTATTTTTCCTGAAATTAGAACAAAGAGAGAGAGAAAAAAAGATGGGCTACAGCTGTGCTATTCAATATAAATATAATGAGAAGCCCGTATGTAATTTTATATTTCCTATTCACCACATATTCAAAGAACATGAAATGCAACAAGTGAGATTATCTAATAATATATTTTATTTAACACCATTTACTCAAAATATTATTTCAATCTGTAAACCACCTAAAATAAAATACATAAAATCACGAATGAGAGATTTTCCTTTCTTATCTGTGTGCTAAGTATTCAAACCCCAGTGTGCATGTGTAATACTTCTGGTGCATCTCAATTCAGACCAGTCACATTTCAAGTGCTCCAGAGCCACACGTGGCTCGTGACCACAGTACTGGAGAGGACAGGATTCAGAGGCACTGTTTTTGTGTTGTCCCATATCTAGTGGGTCACTAACCTGGAGTAAATGTGGAGAAGCAAACTTGAGGGCAAGAAAATGCCATTTGCAGCAACATAGATTGACCTAGAGATAATCATACGAAGTGAAGTAAGTCAGACAAAGACAAGCATCATACGATATCACTTATATGTGAAGTCTAAAATATGATACAAATGAACTTATTTGCAAAACAGAAACAGACTCATAGACTTCAAAACCAAACTTTTGATTACCAAAGGGGAAAGAAGGGAAGGGATAAATTAGGAGGTTGCGATTAACATATACACACTACTATATATAAAATAAACAACAAAGACCTACTGTATAGCACAGGGAACTCTACTCTATATCTTGCAACAACCTATAATGGAAAAGAATCTGAAAAATAATAGATACATGTATATGTATAACTCACTTTTCTGTACACCCAAAACTAACACAGCATTGCAAATCAACTATATTCCAATATAAAATAAAAATTGAAAAATAGAAAAAGACGCAGACCTTGAGTTGGGTCACCAGTGAGAGGGGTGTGACTTCTGTTCTGGTGGTCCTGGGGCTGGCATGAGATTACCATGAGATCTCAGATGAGCTCCTTCCCCTTTCAATGAGTGGAAGGAATCAGCACCTGCAAAACAAAAGGGTTAGACCAAACATGATGGTCTCTTAAAAGCACTTCCATCAATCTCTCATAACCCTAACAACCATTCAGAGTTGGAACTAGAACCCTCATGGAGAGATGGAGACCCTGAGACTCAGGAATATCAGCTACGGTATCAAGGGCAGACCTCAGAGTCAAGTGGGGAGGCCAGTGCTATGACCAAACCCATTGGCTTGTGAGCAATGGTTATTCTATAAAAAGTTACTGTAACTCTGAAGGGTGTCTGTACACAGAAGATTTTATTTGCTGAATTGCTGCAAGTGGCTACATTACCGAGTAGATAACTTCTGTTCTGGGCTACTTCCTGCCTTCTCGATGACAAACTTTGCAGGCTTCCTTTCATCCTATTTAGGTTAGAACAAAAACACATTTCAAACAAGGCTTCTTCCCTCTACCTCTCTCTTATTCAGGCTGATTTGAGCTCTCGGGTATTGACAGAGAAAGTTCCCTGTCATTTTCTCTACCTTTTGTGAAAAGACAAAACTAGAAAAAATATCAAAACACTAGGAAGGTTATTGCAGCATCAGAAATCTCAACAGTGACTTGGTTAAGTCCCTGGTTTCATGAGAAGCAGGAGCATACCTGTAAGGCATCCTGAAGCTACACACCTCCCAGCAGGTCTTCCTCCGTGCTTGGCCCCAGACAGCCCATAATCACTTCTCTTGCCATCCTCGGACTACTGATGTCGAGAAAGCCCATGCACCAGGGCCCTGTCCCAAGGTGGGACCTAGGAGAACAGTTACCAACATAGATTTTTCTTTCACATTGACTTGGGTTCAAATCCCAGTTTCCCACTTAGTATGTGATCCAACTAGAAGGCAATGCACATGCTTCACTTGTAAGCAGAGAGATGAGGCTTGGCCTCTGGTAGTTTCCATTCCATGTTGTAGCTCTGAGCAAGTCAATTCCCAAATACTATGACAGGATGTCACCCAACAGACAAAAGTTTATGTGATGGCTTGGATGTGGCCATCCCACACTGGCCTCCTTGGGGGATGACCAAGTGACATCCCAGGTTCCTTTTAGACACCAGTGTCATCACATTCTCCCATGTATTCCTGACTTAGGCTCGGAATTCTCAACTTCACCCTGTGATGTTGCCGATCATCGTTTCTCTGGGTTTGTTATTGTTCCCTTTCTCCTGTTCTCTCTCATCACTCCACTAAAGAGGGGAGGGACAAAATGCGAAACTTGACTTATTTTGTGATTAGCAGCACCGGGTTCAGATTTATTAGTCCCAGGAGCAGAAGGCTAATGAGTTAAATGCCCTGATTAATTAAGCCACCTAATGGTTCCAGCTTACATAAATTCTCACCTGATCAGTCCAGCGTCTCTTAAATACATTATATCTGCCACTCTGCAGGAAGCCCGAGAGCTAGATCCCCAAGACATCAAGCAGATCCTGGTCCCCAAGCACTGAGCTCAGTGGTATAGAAGAGAACCAATCTGTCCTGTCCCAATACCTGAATCTTTCGTGGCCTCAAATGTGATGGTCTGCCAAAGATAATCCATGTTCAGAGCAGCTGGCTGCCTCCTGGGGTGGGTAGAGTTACACCGCCATGATCCATTACTCTGCTCTCTGCAAACCTGTCTTATTCCCAGAGAGCAAGTCCATTGCAGTGAAATGATTCATGGTTTGGGTGTCAGAAACATAGGAGTGAGTCACTTACTAGCTATGTGATCTCAACAAGCTATTTAACCTCCTGAGCTGCTATGCTCTTATCTGCAAAATAAGCACTGCAGCGCCAGCATCACCGCATTGCTGTGAGGGTTAGAGAAGGTAATGGACCTAAAATGCATGGCTTCAGTAACTCACCCCTTTTATTATTATTAGCCAAGGTACAGAAAGCAGAGATGCACCTGGACATTTAAGACGTATGCTGCAACATATTCAGGGGAGGAAGGATTCTGTGTACTCCAACAATGGCAGCATTTTGGCCACTGAGCTAGAGCTTGGTAAGCAGCAAGGCTAATATCTTCAACAAGGCTGCAAGACGGAGTTGAATAATGTCCCAGTTTAAAGTGAGGACAATAAAGATCAGAGATTTAAAGTTATTTGCTCAGCGGCATAACTTGTATGTGTCAGAATAAGAATTGCAACTCTAGTCCATTGATACTTTTGATGACACACGTTACTCTTCCCTTCCTGGTTTTCTCACTCCCAAACCCAGGTAAATAAAAAAAAATTTAAAAATAGAAATGTATTACAAGTAGGTAGACAAGAAGTTGGGGACACTGGTGGTCATAGGGCATAATCAGGACGTGGAGAAGGCTGAAAACTATGCAAAACAGATTTTAAAAGAATGCAGTGTGGTGCCATTCCATAAATAAGACAAACAGAAGTTCTCACTACATTCCCTTTTACAAAGGATTTTTACTGTGTGCATAAGGATAGCCCTGAATCATGATAAAAGTGGGATGGTGTTCAGGGACCTCACTTTCAAATGACAGAAGACAGCATGGCTATAGCTCATTTTAGAAAGTTATTGTTTTGGTTGATTTTATCGAACATGTTGACATAAAATATTTGGGGCTTCATGGGAGAAACCTCTGTGGCACAGCGTGTGGCAAACAGCAAGCACTGAAAAGGAGAGTGTTGATTGAAACCATGAAGAAAGAAAGAACGAGCAACTTAATAGTCATAACTCAAGAATTCCAGAGAAAGAAGTTTTGGATAACTATGACCCCTGAGGCTCTTTATTTATCACTGCCATGTGGGTGACTAGCAGGTTAGGTCTTTCTAAATTTGTTCTGAGATCCATATATTTGCTTTTCTTGAAGACACAGGATCCAAGAGCATGCTTGCTATGCATGATGGGGTGGAAGAGAAAGCACTGCCAAGGAGGAATTCTCTTACTCACTGAATATCTAAGAACATGTTCTGGAGATTAAACTGTGTTTGGAAGCACTTTAACTACCTTTTAGAGGTCTCTCCAGGAAGACTCTGAGTTGTATCAATGAGGAATGGAGACCCTCAGCCCCAGCACAAACTCTTGGCACATCAGATGTCAGTAGAGGGCGCCTTTCTGGAAGACTGAAGAATGAAAGGCAGAATTCTCTTCATGTGGTGCTCAACAAGCACACACCAAGCTCTTACTGTGTGCCTGGCACAGAGCTTGGGGAACCAGAGGCAGGGTCGTTGTAGTCAAGATGCTCCAAGTAAGCTGGTCAAGTACAGAGTGGCTCCAAGAGTCAGGTGTCACATTAATATTTATAACATCTCTGCAAGTGTAGGTCATCGTGCCAATTTTCTAGAAAAATAAACTGAGGCTAGAAGTTATACAACTTTCTGTTGTGTTCAAAGAGCTAGGAAGTGACTGACAATGATAGAAATAATAATGATGGCTACATATTTCTTCTATCATAATATAACAATATAATATAGCATAATATATAATTATATAATGTAATATATAACTTTATATAATGATGGAAGAAATATATATCCATCATTATTATTTCTGTTTCTCTATATATCTATAATCAATACCATTTGCAAAAAGTCTCTGATTCCTTATCTCCCTGAAAGAAAAGCCAAGAACATTATGAATATTTATATTCAGTTAGGATATTCTTGTCTCTGCTTTTGCATATTCTACAATCCTCCCTTTCTGAAAATGTGATTGTTTTATTTAAATAATCTGCCAATGACAAAAAATATGTACATTACCTTAAGTTTGCATCCACTCCCCAAGCCAGATCATTTTGGAAGGCTGAGGAACCACCCCTGCTTCCCATAAGGTCAAGACGTGTTTCCCTGTCCAGGTTCCTAGACACCCCACAGGCAAATTCTCTATCAAGCTCTGACACTTAAAAGATTTTTTCCCTCTGGATACCATTTGTTCATGAAAGTCAACACTACATCTTCTTGTCCCAGAGACCCCCAGGCAGTCCTCAAATTTTCCTGGACTGGAGAATAAACAGCCATAAATTTAAACACCAAAGAGTGATCATCCTCTAGAAAGGATGGAGGAAGGGAAGGAAGAAGGAAAGAAGGAAAAGGAGGGAGGAAGGAAGGAAGCAAGGAAAGGAGGGATGGAGGGAGGGAGGAGGGAAAGAAAGAAAAAGCCAAAGCAGGCATACTCCAGGTTCACCTGTACTGTGAATTCAGATTCAGGATTGAGTTTACAGAAACTCCACCCTGTGCTTGTTACCTTATGTGTGTGCATACTGGTGACAGGTTATTAATTTCTGTTCCCGATAGAGCATCCTCCATTATGGAGCTATAGAGAGGAGTATGATGCTGTTTGGTATGATTCTCATATTTTCTTCTTTTTATCACTTTTTGGTGTGAACATTCAGAAATAGAGCCTGGGCTTCTTTTGGTATCTCAACATGTCTTTTTCTTAGAGCAGCTTTATTTAGTTGGAAAAGTGAGTAATGCATTTTTTATCCATTGTAGAGGAAAGCTGGGCTAGGGGAATCACAGATCAACACATATATTTAATTACCACTGAAATCTGTGGGCCTCATAAAGTCTCCTCTCATTCCCCCCCATCTCCGCATTGAAATATACAAACTCCTACCCTGCAACAGAAAACATTAACTACATAGATGTAGAGAACAAACGTATGGACACCAAGCGGGGAGAGTGGCAGGGTGGGGTGGTGGGATGTATTGGGAGATTGGGATTGACATATATACACTAATATGTATAAAATAGATAACTAATAAGAACCTGCTGTATAAAAAATAAATAAATAAAATAAAATTCAAAAAAGAAAAGAAAACATAACTAAGGCTCTCATTGATCCCAGAGACCATTTTCTTACTGGGGCGACTGACATATCTAAGGGACCCAATGCATGGGAACAGAGGTATATGAAGAAAGGGAAGATGATTATATTTCAGGTATTAATCATTATTGAGTCAAATTGTCATCCAAGTGCTATGATTATTGTTTTTCATATTCACCACATGCTTTCCTAGGAAGAGACAAGAACAAAACTGAAATAACAAGGTAAGAAAACGGCAAGAGCAGAATTTCTTTTTTTCTTAATCTAGGTGACATTTCAGTGATGGCAGAGTGTACAACGCTCAGGATATTAAAGTCCTATTTCCCAGGCAAATCAGAGAAAGGTGACTCATCTACAGAAATACAAGGTGAGGAGCTAATAGAGATGGCTGTTTATCTAACTATATCTATCTGTTTAGGCCAGGCCATATTAGCAGTTTAAGGAGAGACATCCAGAACTCTCTATGATAGTGGGTAGAAATCTAATATCCTTTAGGTTAGGAAGGTAACACAGATGAAGACTTGGGTCAGCTAGGACTTGGGGCAAAGCAATGAATACATTCCAGGTCAAAGGAGGGAGCCACTAGACAGATATGCAGCCCCTGTCAATGACGATATGGGAACCTATGGGACTGCAGGCTTTATGGCTCTTCAAATTGTTTTTGTTTTGTTTTGTTTTTTTGTTTGCTGTATGTGGGCCTCTCACTGCTGTGGCCTTTCCTGTTGCGGAGCACAGGCTCCAGACGCGCAAGCTCAGCGGCCATGGCTCACGGGCCCAGCCGCTCTGCGGCATGTGGGATCCTCCCGGACTGGGGCACGAACCCGCGTCCCCTGCATCGGCAGGCGGACTCTCAACCACTGCGCCACCAGGGAAGCCCGCTCTTCCAATTTTTAAAGAAACTTTACATATAGGCTCCTATAAAATCCAAAAACACCATTCTGAAGGTCAACCAAAATATTTGCCTGGACCTGGGGGTACTCATGGCCAGCCTTTTGGAGATCTCTGCTCAGATAATAATAACCATTATTATCAAGCAATACATAGAGCTAGATGCTTCTTAACAAGTTGTGTCACTTATTCTTTTTGGGAAGCAGCCCAGAGTGGGGTATGGAAGTTCAGACTTGAGATTAAGGCTTTTACATCTCACTGAGTGACCTTTGCTTAATTTCCTTGTGCCTCTCTGCTGAGGAAAATCAGAATGAAGGTGCCACCTGCTTCCTTGGATTGTATTGAGGACTACAGGGGTTGATGTGACAAAGTGCTTGGTGGAGGATGTAAGACAGAATGTAAACTTAATGGGTGTTGGCTATTATCATTATTATTGTGTTGGTGACCATTTAGATAAGAAGAAGGAATTACCCATTTTACCTTCTAGGAAACTGAGACTTGGCTGTAAGCTCTGTAGGCTACTCCAATAATTAAAATCAATAATATGATCTAACTTCTCAGTTAGCCATGACTGCACAACACACACACACTCACACACCCCTACACTAGCACACGTTTTAGAAAATGGTTCAAATTCATTCAGAACTCTATTGAGTGTGGTTTTTGTATTGCCTTGTGATTATTTGCTCTGTTAAATAATTAGTCCAAGTAAATCAAGATCATAGTGTTTTGGAAGTAAGAATTGTCCCTTAGTCACCACTCTTTTATTTAGCGTTTGCAACAAAGTGGTCATAGACTTCAGCATTTTTTAATGGAAAGGATTTTATAGATTGCTTTGCTCAAAAATCTCCTAGCCTTACAAATAGGGAAACTGAGATCCATAGAGGCCAAAATTCCTAAGGCAAATAGTCAAATCAAATGCCTTGCAATATTAACAGCTATTTCCATGCTACTTTCCTAAATACTGTATGAAAACTTTTTAATCATCTCTAATGGAATTACTGAGATTGCAAGATTCTTATCATATCAGCCTGACCTATTTGCTGTGTGACCATGAGAAAGTCTATTCATCTTTCTGAGTTTCTCATCCAGAAGTGAGGGATATGATCACAACTTCCCCCAGCTCCAGAACAACTTAGGTTGCACCACAATCATCCGTATTTTTGTAGTAACATGGGGGCTACAGTCCCTTTAACCACAGTGAACCAAAAAACTTGTCAGAGTGGACTGTCCATCCAACCATTGTCAAGGTCCCTTGCCCAGATAAGCAGCACAGAAATATTTTCATCTTGTGAGGTCATCTGCTTTTCCTTCCAACCTTTCTCATCTTTGCAGCTATTTTTTCTAAATGATTTACTATCTCTCAAAGAAGATGAAGGGTATCTAGAACATCAGGAAAAGCTCCAGGAAGGCACTGTGTGGTGTGATTAAAAGCCTAAAAGCCAAGAATGATGTTTTCTATGGAAAGAAACACATATTGGTCCAGTCGTTTTGTAACAAATGGCTCAGTAATACATGTATATATACAGCACACACTTGCACTGGCAGAGCCGTGCATGTTTGCCAACGTGCCGGTCTCAACTCACCATCTTTCAAGGATAACGTCATCTCCTCCATGCTGCCTTCCTTACTTATTCATCGACTGTCTCTCTTTCCTATCCCTTTGTCCCCAAACCCCAAAAGCTTTCCCAGTTCTTTGCTTTTGTCTTCAACATTGATCAATTTTGCAACTTGGTCTGTATTTCATTAGAAAGTAGTATAGTATAATTAAAATATTGTGGATATTGCATCACACTGACCTGGTTTAAATCATGGTTTTGTCACATAATGTCAACCTAAGTAAATTTGGGGTTCTCATCAGAAAAATGGGAATAATAATATCTGTCTCTTAGAGATCTTGTGAAGATTAAATGCTAAAAATGCCTAATGCATTATGGGCTTCAAATAAAACTACTTTACATCCATATTCACCTTTTATATATGTTTCTTCAATGCTACCAAGTTATGGACTATTTGATGAAGTCTGTGTCATATTCATTTCTACTTCCTACAGTACCGTGTTGTAGAGAACAGGAGACATTTTCCATAAATGTTTGTTAAATGAATGTGTAACTATTTTGCTATACATTTCTAATTTCATGTTCACTACCTTTAGAGTCAAATTGAGTTTTCAAGGTTCTATCCTCCACTATCTATGATGTGGATAGTAAAGTAAATTGAATGTAAAAATATGGGAAAATTAGGCAGAAAGCCTTATGTTACTCGGGAATGAAATGAATCATATCAAATTTTCAAGATTCTATCCATGAATTATCTGTGATATGGGTAGTAAAATCAATTGAATGTTAAATTATGGGAAAATTAGGAAAAGGGCTTGATATAGCTTAGTAATGAAAACGGATCCTTCCGTACATGAGCATAGAAGTGATGGTTGTATCTGAATACTGTGTGTTGTTTGCTTTTTTAGTTGTGCTATCCTTAACCCCTCTCCCAACATTTTATTGGATTCTTGAAAGTCATTCTCTGTGCATTTACACGATTTCAAAACATCAGGTGCTTTGGGGTTCAAGCTGTGCATTAGGGTTCTGAGAATTTGCAGAGAAATTTCAAAGCAGGTCTCTTGTCTGAATAACTCAGTAGGAAATGCTGTAGAAGCCTGCTCTTTTATGAGAGTGCTTATAACTGCCTTGAAATGTTTGAAACCCAATTGCCGTGTCTTATTTCCTACCAAACTATATTTTTGCTATTTACATCTCTTTATGGGACACTATGGTCCAGCTGAGCCAAGGGACCCAATGTAGACAATTCAGGTCTCCTAACTGCAAGCTTATATGCTTTCTTTCTAGCTGTGGACCACCTACTGCAGTGGCTGAAATTGTCTGATCGTCTATGAAACCACCATGTCCAACACCATCTCATATCCCATCACACTAGGAGATAGGAATTGAAATCTCATGACTTATGTCACTGAGCCCCTGGCCCCAGTGCAAACCACACACTTTCTTTGTAATGTATGCCCCTTTGGCTTTGATCTTTATGTACTTCCTGATTATAAGCCTCAATACTTCTTCAGTTTCCCTACCTGTCTTCAGTGCAAATCCACTATCAATTTATATCTGCCTCAGTCTGACCTAGAAAACCTCATTACCTGCTCCCTGGGCAAACTTTCCATGTCACCAGAGGCTCTCAGGCTCTCAACCTTGTCCTCTTGAATCATCCGGAGTCCTGACAGCATGAACCAGAGAGAAATTAAAAGCTTCCTTTAAATAATATTACTAATGGTGAATGTAAAATAACATAATCTGAATTAATCTCAGGATTGATTTGGAATATTTTATGCGGCATTAGTAAGTGTTAAAAATCTGGGAAATTTCCTTCCTTCTATATAATGGTTATACTACTCAATCAAACATAGACAGTGGTGCAGTATAATGTGTCTTCACGGAGAAAAGCACACACACATGCACACAAAAACAAATACCACTGACTAAATGAAGGACGTTGGTCTTTAATTCTTTTTTTTTAATTACATATATAATTTGTATTTTAAAAAACTAAAAAGGTTTTTTTAATGACAGCAAAGGAAATAAACACATAATGTAATTCTCTTTGCCCTCATTAAAATTGCAAAAATGAAAATGTTTAGTAAAACTGTATATGAGATAGAGTATGGAAGAGTAGAATTATTTATATGTGAATTTTAATTTGTTTTAATGGGTGGAAGATCTAAATAGACATTTCTCCAAAGAAGACATACAGTTGGCTAAAACCACATGAAAGGATGCTCAACATCACCAAGTATTAGAGAAAAGCAAATCAAAACTGCAATGAGGTATCACCTCACACTGGTAAGAAAGGGCATCATCAGAAAATCTACAAACAATAAATGCTGGAGAGGGTGTGGAGAAAAGGGAACCCTCTAGCACTTCTGGTGGGAATGCAAGTTGGTGTAGTCACTGTGGAAAACAGTGTGGAGGTTCATCAGCGAACTCTGAAGAGGATTACCTTATCATCCAGCAATCCCACTCCTGGGCCTAAGTCAGGAGAAAACCATAATTCGAAAAGGTACTAGCATCTCAATGTTCAT
This sequence comes from Platanista minor, assembly GCA_004363435.1. NCBI lineage: Eukaryota > Metazoa > Chordata > Mammalia > Artiodactyla > Platanistidae > Platanista > Platanista minor. The sequence goes on from RJWK010002941.1 coordinate 64,742, forward strand.
TGCCACACTATTTACAATGGCCAGTGTCTTTAATTCTAATGCCAGGCTTTTCACTAAGCAATTCTAACTTTAGTCAATACATGATATTGAGAAGTCCTTGTCCATAGTAGATGGTTAAGATATTCTAATCTCTCCTCTCAAATAAATTGCCACTAAGACACAAGGATTTTTAAGTGTGACCCCCCCCTTAACAACATTTGCATGTCAAAGCAAAATATGGATACTGAGAGAACCTCGAAGACTCAGAAGAAAGCAGTTTTGATAGTGGAAATGGCTCCCACAACCTTGGAGAAGTTCCAAGGCTACTGAGAGTGAAAATGAACCCTCAGATGAAATGCAGTGGCTGCCTCGGATTGGAGTTGTCATGTGCTACTTCGGAACAGTAAGAATTCCTCTGCATTTTACTTTGAATCTTGCTCATTGCCTAGAATCATACAAGTTGTTCAGTGAAATTGGTGAATTATTATTCATCACAATTAATTTACAATCTCTACACTTTTAAACTGAATTCAGCAAAACAGATAACGGGCAAAAGGTAAAAAGAGACACACAGAGTGTCCAGTTATATGACCAGAGGCCAATCTTGGTTCCTTTGAATACAGTTTCTTCATTTGATCTTATCAGCTATGTTACCGACCAGGGTTCTTGGCCTCCTTAATCAATAGAAATTGATAAGAGGCCAGACGAGCAATTCAGGCAGGCTTTATTGGGGCCCCTGTTGCAGCAGGAGGGAGGGAAAACAAGTAACAGTTTCCCTTGTTCACTCCCCGAGGGGGAGCGGGCTGGTTCCTTACATGCGTTGCGGTGCCGGTCATGGGGTCAGGCCGGCGGGTTGGCTTAGGTGGGTTGCCCACCCCTTTGGTGGTGTTGTGTGCAGGGGGCATGCACAGTACCCTGCTTTTCTCCAGACACCCTGCTTTTGCTCCCAGCTCTTCAGAAGTGGCACTTGAGGGTTGTTTTTTTCAGTCTTTTTATACCATGTCTATAATTTGCCCCAACTGCTGCATACACACAGTTATTTTTAGTCCCTTCTAGGTTCTTTGTATTTTGTTGCTGGAGGAGACGTTTGTCCAGGTGCAAGCACTGTAGCAAAGGGTCCCAGTCTGTCTCAGACCAGATGTGCTCAACGTTCTCTCTGAGCTGTGAAATGACTCACGTCTACGATACTGTGATGCTATGTAGTTTCGATTCCCCCATCCACTGAAGTTAACTTTTCCTAGCTAGCAGAAAGCTGTCCAAGTACAATGAACAAGGAAGGTGTTTTTTTGTTGTTGTTTTTGCTTTTCTTTTCCAAGAAGCAAACAAACTTTTAAAAGTCTTCCTTCGCACGCACCCCTGGAAGGTGCTGCCTGTTCCACTGAGTTCCTCAAAACCAGGAGGAAAAGTCTCTATCGAACTGCTAATGGGGGAGCAAACTGTATAATAAGATTGCATCCCCTTTGGGTCTACATATAATTTACACATAAGATAAAATTGCACATGGCCTTGTTTCATAGCATATTTGTTGAATTATCCACTTTTTATGATGCTTTTTCTTCAATTAATTTTCAATATTTAAAAGAGGAATAAAAATGTCAGTTTATCTGCACACCTGATAATTAAACAGAGTGTGGGGAATAATGACATTATCTAATAGTGGAAATTTGTCCACCTCCAATAACTAACATTTAGCAAGGATTTTTCTCTTTTCCTTCCCTTCTAAGGATGGTCTTTGAATTTCTCTCTCCCTTTCTCTCTAAGGAAAGAGGATCAGGTTCAGAGAATGGACAATGCCACCCTCTTTTTTCCCAACATTTATGGACCTTATTTTACCATGAAAAGGTGCTACAGGAAACTCTGCTAGAAGAAACTCCAATTTCTGCATGATCTGCATTTTTTCACAAAACTGAGCAGCTGGCTAACATAAGAACCAATGAGTATGGTATTGGCACAAAAACAGAAATATAGATCAATGGAACAGGATAGAAAGCCCAGAGATAAACCCACAGACATATGGTCACCTTGTCTTTGATAAAGGAGGCAGGAATGTACAGTGGAGAAAGGACAGCCTCTTCAATAAGTGGTGCTGGGAAAACTGGACAGGTACGTGTAAAAGTATGAGACTAGAACACTCCCTAACACCATACACAAAAATAAGCTCAAAATGGATTAAAGACCTAAATGTAAGGCCAGAAACTATCAAACTCTTAGAGGAAAACATAGG